>CABHPP010139325.1:32785-51804 GCA_902168425.1 Peromyscus attwateri | reverse complement strand
TAGGAAAGTTTTCTTCTATGATTTTGTTGAATATATTTTCTGTGCCTTTGAGTTGGTATTCTTCTCCTTCTTCTATCCCTATTATTCTTAGGTTTGGTCTTTTCATGGTGTCCCAGATTTTCTGGACGTTTTGTGGTACGACTTTTTTGTCTTTAGTGTTTTCTTTGACTGACGAATCTATTTTCTCTATTGTGTCTTCAGTGTCAGAGATTCTCTGTTCCATCTCTTGTATTCGGTTTGTTATACTTGTTTCTGTAGTTCCTGTTCGTTTAGTCAGGATTTCTATTTCCAGCATTCCCTCAGCTTGTGTTTTCTTTGTTGTCTCAATTTCTTTTTTCAGATCTTGGAATGTTTCTTTCATCTGTTTAATTATTTTTTCTTGGCTTTCTTTGCTTTCTTCCAATTTTTTGTTTGTTTTTTCTTCCATTTCTTTAAGGGAATTTTTTATTTCCTCTTTAAGGAAGTTTTTTATTTCCTCTTTAATGGAGTTTTTCATTTCCTCTTTAAGGGAGTTTTTTATTTCCTCTTTAATGGAGTTTTTCATTTCCTCTTTAAGGGAACCACCGAACCAGAGCACCAGAATCGTAAGTATACACCTCACAGACTGAGAACAGGGGTGGTCAGCTTGCCCAGAGAACCAGATTTTTAGTTTCTCATTTCCCGGTGCTTGAAGTTTCTCATTTCTGAGGCTTAGAGGTGTAAGCCTGAAGGGTTAGGGTCTCACACCATCTGCACTGAGCAGAGAAAGAGATGAGTAGACGCCAGCGGAAAAATACAGGCAACAACATAAAGGCCTATATGACAACACCAGAACCTACCGACCCTACAAGTGTAAGTCCTGAACATACCAAGGCAGAAGAAACAGAAGAAATTAATCCTAACAATGACTTAAAGAAGATGATAGAGGCCCTTAAAGAAGAAATAAAAAATATTCTTAAAGAGGAAATAAAAAATTTCCTCAAAGAGGAAATGAAAATCTCCATTAAAGAGGAAATAAAAAATTCCCTTAAAGAGGAAATTCTTTTTCTTTGTTGCATCTTTGTTTGGCTTGGGAAGCAGAGTAGCTGTAGCCTCATAGAAGGAGTTTGGTAACATTCCTTCTGTTTCTATTGTGTGGAACAATTTAAAGAGTATTGGTATTAACTCTTCTTTGAAGATCTGATAAAATTCTGCATTGAAATCATCTGGTCCTGGGCTTTTTTTTGTTGGGAGACTTTTAATGACCGTTTCTATTTCCTTAGAGATTATTGGTCTACTTAAATAGTTCATCTGGTCTTGATTTAACTTAAGAATATGGTACCTAACCAGAAAATTGTCCATTTCTTTTAGATTTTCCTATTGTGTGGAGTACAGGTTTTTGAAGTATGACCTGATGATTCTCTGGATTTCCTCATTGTCTATTGTTATGTCCCCCTTTTCATTTCTGATTTTGTTAATTTGGATGCTCTTTCTCTGCCTTTTGGTTAGTCTGGATAAGGGCTTGTCTATTGTGTTGATTTTTCTCAAAGAACCAACTCTTTGTTTCATTGATTCTTTGTAATGTTCTCTTTGTTTCTATTTTATTGATTTCAGCTCTCAATTTGATTATTTCCTGGCATCTATTCCTCCTGGGTGACTTTGCTTCTCCTTGTTCTAGAGCTTTCAGGTGTGCTGTTAAGTCACTAGTGTGAGATTTCTCCAACTTCTTTATGTGGGCATTTAGTGCTATGAACTTTCCTTTTCACACTGCTTTCATAGTGTCCCATAAGTTTTGATATGTAGTACATTCATTTTCATCGATCTCTAGGAAGTCTTTAATTTCTTTCTTTATTTCTTCCTTGACCCAGTGGTGATTCAGTTGGGCACTATTCAGTTTCCATGAGATTGTAGGCTTTCTGTAATTTTTGTTCTTGTTGAAATCTAACTTTAAACCATGGTGGTCTGATAGAATACAGGAGGTTATTCCATTTTTTTTGTATCTATTGAGATTTGCTGTGTGACTGAGCATGTGGTTGATTTTAGAGAAGGTTCATTCCATGGGGTGCTGAGAAGAAGGTATATTCTTTTTTGTGAGGGTGGAATGTTCTGTAGATATCAATTAGGTCTATTTGAGTCATAACATCAGTTAAGTCCCTTATTTCTCCGTTAAGTTTCAATCTGGCAGATCTGTCCAGTGATGAGAGTGGGGTGTTGAAGTCTTCCACTATTAAATTTTGGAGTTTTAAGTGTGATTTAAGCTTTAGTAATGTTTCCTTTACATATGTGGGTGCCCTTGTATTTGGGGCATAAACGTTCAGAATTGAAATTTCATCTTGGTGGATCTTTCCTGTGATGAGTATGTAATGTTCTTCTCGATCTCTTTTGATTGATTTTAGTTTGAAGTCTATTTTGTTGGATGTTAGAATAGCTACACCAGCTTGTTTCTTAAGACCATTTGGTTGGAAAGACTTTTCCCAGCCTTTTACTCTGAGGTAGTGTCTATCTTTGAAGTTGAGGAGTGTTTCTTGTATGCAGCAGAAAGATGGGTCCTGCTTTCGTATCCATTCTGTTAGCCTGTGTCTTTTTATAGATGAATTAAGTCCATTGATATTAAGGGATATTAATGAGCAGTGATTGTTAATTCCTGTTATCTTTTGGTGGTAGTGTGTGTGTATTTCCCTTCCTTGGGAATTACTGCTGTGGGTTTATCTATTGCCTGTGTTTTCATGGGTGTATCTGACTTCCTTTGGTTGGAATTTTCCTTCTAGTGCTTTCTGTAGGGCTGGATTTGTGGATTAGTATTGTTTAAATCTGGTTTTGTCTTGGAACGTCTAATTCACTCCATCCATCTATGGTGATTGAAAATTTTGCTGGGTGTTTTAGTCTAGGCTGGCATCCATGGTCTCTTAATGACTACATTACATCTGTCCAGGTCCTTCTGGCTTTCAAAGTCTCCATTGAGGAGTCGGGTACTATTCTGATGGGTCTGCCTTTATAAGTCACTTGTCTTTTTTCCTTTGCTGCTCTTAATATTCTCTCTTCATTCTGTATGTTAAGTTGTTTAATTATTATGTGGCAAGGGGAATTTGGGGGGGTGGTCTAGGTTTGGTGTTCTCTAGGTTTCTTGTATCTTCATAGATATTTCCTTCTTTAAGCTGGGAAAGTTTTCTTCTATGATCTTGTTGAATATATTTTCTGTGCCTTTGAGTTGGTGTTCTTCTTCTATCCCTATTATTTGTAGGTTTAGTCTTTTCATGGTGTCCCAGATTTCCTGGACATTTTGTGTTATGACTTTTTTGGCTTTGATATTTTCTTTGACTGATGAAACTATTTCCTCTAATGTATCCTCTACACCAGAGATTCTCTTTTCCATCTCTTGAATTCTGTTGTTGGTTATGCTTGCATCTGTGTTTCCTGTTCATTTACTCAGATTTTCTATTTCCAGCATTCCCTCTGTTTTTGTCTTATTCATTGTTTCTATATCACTTTTCAGGTCTTGAACTGTTTCTCTCACATGTTTAATTGTTTTTTCATGTTTTTTTTTTTTTAGCTTTCTTTAAGGGATTTATTGATTTATTCCAATTTTTATTTGTCTTTGCCTCAATTTCTTTACTGATTTCTTCCAGTTTTTTGTTTGTCTTTCTCTCAATTTCTGTATTGATTTCTTCCAGTTTTTTGTTTGTCTTTTCCTCAATTTCTTTAAAGGAATTTTTCATTTTTTTCTTGAAAGGCCTCTAGCATCTTCATGAAGCTAATTTTAAGGTAGCTTTCTTCTGCTTCTTCTACATTGTGATGTTCAGGTCACGCTGTTGGAGGAGGGCTAGGTTCTGGTGATGCCATATTGTTCTTTATGTTGTTATATGTATTTTTGCCTTGACGTCTGCCTATCTCCTCCTCTAATGGGTATAAGAGGTGCCTGTGTCTGAGCAAGTTACTATTGGTCCTCTCTGTGCTTATTGTGCCCATGTCTTAGGGGGCCCCTCTGGGTCCAATCTTGGCTTTTGATCTAATTGGAGCTAGCCGACTCTTTATCTCAAGGAGCTGCTCTTGGCCCAACCCAAGCTAGTTGATTCTGTGACTCAGGGAGTCACTCTTAGTCTTATTGGGGCTCTTGGTCTAGTCAGAGCTAACAGATTCTGTGTCCCAGGAAGCCTCTCTTGATCTAATGAGAGCTGGCTGTTTCTATATCTCAGAAAGCCACTCTTGGTCCAATGAGGTGGATTACCTGTCTCAGGATGTTACTCTTGGTCAAATGAGAGCTCTTACTCCAATGAGAGCTGGTGGTTTGGTTTCCGTGCCTCATGAAGTTACTGGGTCACAGGTAGATGGGTATTGGGGCACGGTGTGGAACTTATAGATTGCAGGGTCCGATGGGGGGTTTTGGTGGTGGGAGGCTTCCTGTAGGAGTTTTCCCTTCTGGCTGGCAACTGGGGCATTGTTGAGTGGGGGTTCCCAGGGTTTAGCTGTGTCCCAGGTCCTGGGTCCTAGGGGCAGGACTCTTTGAGTATGAGGAAGGTCACTCACCTCTTGGTCCAATGAGAGCTGGCGGTTTGGTTTCTGTGTCTCAGGAAGTTACTGGGGTCACAGGCAGATGGGTATCTAGGCAGAGTATGGAACTTGTAGATTGCAGGGTCTGATGGGGGGTTTTGGTGGTGGTGGTACCTTCTTCCTTCAGGAGTTTTCCCTGCTGGCCGGCAACTGGGGCAGAGCTTTCCTCATGTTCTTATGGCTACTCACTCCAGCAAGTACTAAACCCCATTCCTTTCTGTAACACAAGCAGCTCTGTGGACTTCAATCACCTGACTCTTCTAGACTTATATTTTGTGGGATTCCCATATGTCTGTATGCAATGAAAAAGATTTTCCCCTGTTTTTCATGGTCAGTTTATTTCATAAACTCAAACCACCATAGAGTAGAGAGAAAGACTTTTTGGTGTTTTTGATGTAGGGTCTCTTGTAGCCCAGTCTGGCTTTGAACTTGCCGTGTAGCTGGGAATGACTGTGAGCTCCTGATCTTTCTGTTTCCACCTCCCAATTATTGGTAATACAGGTGTTTACCACCACTCCTGGCTTTTGCGTAGTATAGATCACATTTTCTTTTCAGTGTGTGTGTGTGTGTGTGTGTGTGTGTGCGCATGTGTGTGTGTATTTGCATATTCATGTATGTGTGCAGGTATACATAGAAGCCAGAAAATAACTCAGATATCAATTTCAGGAATGCTTTCTACTTTCAAGGACTTTCCTTGGCCTGGGGCTCACCAATTAGGCTAGACTGGCCAACAAGCACATGCCATCATGCCCAGCAGTTTTGAATGGGTTCTGGAGATCAAACTCAGGTCCTCATGCCTGGGAGACATGTTTTTTTATCAACTGAGCAGTCTCTCCAGCCCCCTGACCAAGTTTTTGTAATGGGAGGTGCTGGTTCCTTTACTCAGGTAATGGCAACTGTTTGGTGAGGGTACTTACTAAATATCACCTATTCCTTCCTTGCTTTTCAGACACTGAATGTTTATTTGGGTCACTTTGCTGAAATCTTACAAAATCAGAAAATACCCTTGCAAATGCAGAAGCTAGAACACTCAAGCAGTTACCCTCAGTAACTAAAGAGGTCATGGTACTCGATATGAGATCTGTTCTGTTCATACACTGTGGACATCAGTCATGGTTATACTTCTAGCCCAGAAGTTCCTGAATTTTTCTGAAGTTTAGTTCAGCATCATAAAGGAGCTAGGGAATTGAACTTACTTAGCAAATGAAGAGATAGAAAATGATCAGGATGTAGTCATTGAAAGAAGAGCTAAGGAAGGAAGCGATCTTAAATGGCCGTTGTACTCTACATTGAAGCTTTTTACCAGTGAGACAAGGTGTGGTTTCTCAAATCTGAGGCCAGCTCATGCTAATACACATTAAATGACCACAGCTTATTATGAATGCTATTGTCTATGTGAAAGTATTAGCTCTACCTTCACCATTTCTAAGAAGTAGAAAATAAATTCAGTGTTAAGACTTGGATTTCCAGGTATTGAGTTTTTTATTCATTTCCTAATCTATATGCTAAATGTTACTTATCATAGGCTTTCAGATTCTTAGACTAGTAAATTCTTCTGCATTTAAATAGCATTGCTGCTGGACCTGGTGTGGGGAGAGAGCATTCAGCTTTTCAGCTTGTAGCAAAATAAAAGTAAAAACAAAGGGCCCAGAGTGTAGGCAAATGGTAGTGTACTTGTCCCCCTGGGTTTAACCCCTAGGACTAAATAAATAAGTGCATAGGCTTTCATTTCACACAAAACAACAGATAAACAGAGGAAACAAGCAAGCTAGACTCTCTTACGGATGGATCCCCAATTAAAGAAGCAGAACAAACAAGACATGCTAACCCAGCACCTTGGAGCAACACAGGCTGACAAGCATGTGTCTGACTAGTTCCTCCAGAAAGCTGTCATCTACAGCCAGGTAACTTGTGTCACTTATTTCTTCCGATCACATCACATGGACCTGTTCTCTTTGAGTTATGACGAACTCATCGGGGAAAGTAAGTTTCGTGTCCGCTCGGCGCTGAATCAGAACTTTCTTCTCTGAGTTGAACAGAACAACACTGAAGGCTCGGTGGAGCAGTCCTGAAATGCAAAGGTCTGAGTGTGAGCACCCAGCACAGCCACAGGATGGTTGCAAATGCAAAGGTCTGAGTGTGAGCACCCAGCATAGCCACAGGATGGTTGCCTGCACTCTGTCTTCAGTCTGTGTTGTAAAAGAAAAATGGATGCTTATAGCAGTTGTATGCTTTGCAGGACCATGGTTACCAAAACTGATGTTTTATAGCCTGTAGCTAATTAAAACTTATTTGACAAAACTTGAGACAAATATTTTAAACTTGTGAGGGAAAATCAGATATAGATGGTAGTGAGGCAAAATCAAGACAAAGAGATTTTATTCAGAACTATTTTAATAGGGAGAAAAGAGACCTCAGTATAGATTTGGGATCAACTCTGAGTATAAAATGGACAAGCAGGCACTTATAGCCTAGTGGCAGAATAGGGGTAGGTGAGTGGAAATGTCTAGTGAGAAGAATCAGAGGGATGAGGAGAGCTGGATGAGATTGGCAGGTTGAACTGGCCTTGGTGATGCATATCATTGTTTCTAGCACTCTGGAGGCAGATCTCTGAGTTTGAGATCAGCCTGATTTTTCTAGCAAGTTCCAGACCAGCCAGGGCGACACAATGAGATGGTCTCAACAAACAGACAGATAGACATGCAGACAAAAAACACCGAAGTCATATAATATCACCCAAGGGATGATGGAGCTTAAGGGATATGATTGATCATCAAAATGGAGAACTCCTTTTGAACCTATCGGGATTCCTGTCCCACGGGATTTCAGGTGCGCAGCTGGCCACAAGGTTGCAAGGTTCAGGATTCTGACGGTGGTTGGTTAAACAGATAATCCTGTCTAAGTGACTTTCTCAGAATCCATTCCTGAAGACTGTGTACTCTTTCTATGGGCTGGAGAGGCTAGAGGGGGATCTTTGACTGGTATGTAAAATGAATAAAAAAATTTTCTTAATAAAAAAAAAGAAAGCCCTTTTTTGCATTATAGTGAATCTTGTTATTAATTATACATTCTATGAAAAAATAAAATAGTTTTATATCATACACAGAAACTAATAAAGAAAATCTGCTAAGAATTTCATACATTATGACTCTTCAGGGTCCAAAATGAAAACAAGCAGACAACTAATCTTTTAAACTGTGTACCAGGGGAAATATTTTCAGTATTTTCTTCTTTTTTTTCTTGCTAAATACACAAACAAAACCCCCAAATGTTCAAACACATGGCAAAAAAGCAATCAGTCCAGCACATATTCAGTGAATGCTAAATTATTAACTATGGTTGGAACTCATTACCAAAGAAAACAGATTCCTAGAATTCAGTGTTCTTCTCATCCATAACAGAACTATTTGAAAGTACTAGGAATGATTGTACAAAGAACAGATGTATTGTTAATATGCTTGATCTTGTTCAAAATTATTCATAAAATTAAGCATGGAAGTGTCATACAAATTGTGGAAAAATTGAAATTTGATGCATTGATAAAAATGTAAAACTACTCAAAATTTAACTCATGGGCTTTGTATCAGTGAATAATTTTAAATAAAACTGGAGACTTCTTTACTTTTATGTTTGGGACAATAATGAATTACATTTCTCCCTTCCCTTTTTCCCTCCAAACCCTCCCATAATCCCCTCCTTGCTCTTTTTCAAATTCATGACCGCTTTTTCCATTCATTGTTATTATATGCATGTGTATATATACATATATATTCCTAAATATAATCTGCTAAGTCTATATAATGTAAGGCATATGATTATTTTCAGGGCTGACCATTTGATATTGGATAACCAATTGGTGTGCTCTTCTGGAGAAGACTATTTCTCCTGCTCTCAGCATTCCTTAGTTGCCTGTAGTTCTTTGTGAAGGGTTGAGACATCTTGGGCTTCCCTCAGACACTTTGGCATGTCTATTGGTAAGGTCCTCTTTCAGTTTATGTTTGGGCAGTCACATTGGTGGGACTTTATGGGTGTAGCTTCTGATATTACTAGAAAACACAGTTTCACAGAAAATTCTCTGTTTTGCTGACTCTTACACTCTTTCTGTTCCCATTTCCTGAACCTTAGGTGTGCAAGTTGTTTTGTAGATATATCCATTGGGACTAAGCTCTACAACTGCATTTTGATTGGCTGTGGTTTTCTGTAGTGATCTGTCTATTGTAAAGAGAACTTTCCTTGATGAGGGGTGAGGACTACATTTATCTGTGGGTATAAGAACAAATGTTTAGATTACTATTAGAGATTATGCTGTTTCAGTAAAGTGGTGGTTCTATGTTCTCCTCCAGTGTCCACAACTTCATTATCCCTGAATTGTGGCTAAGTGTCTAGTACCAGGTATGGTTTCCCACTTGTTGAGCATGTTTTAAGTTCAACTAGAGAGTTGTGGGTTACCAGCAAGGTATATGTGCCACTCCTACATCCTTCGGTTTATTGTAATACGCTGATCATTGTTGCGGTTCATAGTCATCTAAGCTGGGCAGGACTTTGGTTCACTCCCTCCTTTGGAAACTTGTATGGTGCTTTCTGGTCCCAGGAAAGCTATCCCTCAGGAAGAGTTGTTCAGGTCAATTCCAGCTTAGAGGCCTCTAGGCCCTGTTTCTTAAGTAAATTGTGTCTTTAGCAATAGGGACTTACCTTATACCTCTGTGGAGTAACCAAGGGCAACAGCGATAGGCTGTATGATTTGGGAGCCTCTTGAACAACCCTGACCAACAACTCCAAGAGGGTGTGGTAGTTTGAATGTAATTGGTCCCCCAAACCCCATAATCCCATAATCTCCTAGGGAGTGCCACTATTAGGAGGTATGGCTTTGTTGAAGAGGGTATGGCCTTGTTGGAGGAAGTATGTCACTGTGGGGGTGGGCTTTGAGGTTTCATATACTTAGGATACTGTCCAATGTGTCAGTTGATTTCCTGTTGCCTGCAAGATATAGCAGTCTCAACTGCAGCACCACTTCTGCCTGCATGCCACCATACTTCCTGCCATGATGATAATTTTCCAAATCTCTGAAACTGTAATCAAGCTCCCTCAATTAAATGTTTTCTTTATAAGAGTTGCCATGGTCATAGTATCTCTTCACAGCAATAAAAGCCCAAGCTAATACAGAAGTTGGTATCAGAAGTGGGATATTGCTGTCATAGGCCTGACCATGCTTTTGTTTGGAGCAATATGGACTTTGGTACTTTGGGTTAGGAAAGTAGTGGAATGCTTTAAGCACTGCTTAATGGGGCATGCTAGTAGGAGCATGGAAGACAATGGTGTTGATAATGATTTGGAGTGTCTGGAGCTGGCTCAAGAGTTTTCAGAGAAGAATTTTAGTATGTTGCCTAGAAATCATTTTTTGTTTTTTGTGATATTTTGGTGAAGGAAGTGGCTGCCTTTTGTCCTTGTCTGAAGAATCTTTCTGAGGCTAAAGTGAAGAGTCTCAGGTTAATTTTTTTGGCAGGTGAAATCTCAAAACAGCATAGTACAGACTCTGTCATGTGTATATTAGTGGTAACTCTAATGAAAATTTATAATGAAAGGAGGAAACTGAGCAAGGAAAAATATTTTACTAGAAAAAGAGCACCAGAAAGATATCAAAATGCCAAACAATCCAATTAAAAAATGGGCTATAGTGCTAAACAGAGAATTTTCAACAGAAGAATCTCAAATGTCCAAAAGACATTAAAGGAATTGCTCAACATCCTTAGTCATCAGGGAAATGCAAATCAAAATGACTCTGAGATATCATCTTACACCTGTAAGAATGGCTAAGGTAAAAAACACTGATGATAGCTTATGTTGGAGAGGATGTGGAGCAAGGGGAACATCCGTCCTTTAGGTGGAGGGTAAACTTGTACAGCAACTTGGAAATCAGTATGGCAACTTCTCAGAATATTGGGAATCAATCTATCTCAAGACCAAAAGATACCACTCTTGAGTATATACCCAAGGGATGCTCAATCATACCACAAGGACACTTGCTCAACTATGTTCATAGCAGCATTATTCATAATAGTCAGAACCTGGAAACAACCTAGATGCCCCTCAACTGAAGAATGGATAAAGAAAATGTGGTATATATACACAATGGAGTATTACTCAGCAATGATATCATGAAATTTGCAGGCAAATGGATAGAACTAGAAAATATCATCCTGAGTGAGGTAACCCAGACTCAGAAAGACAAACATGGTATGTATTGACTCATTATCAAAGGATAATCAGACTACAACTCACAGCTCCAGAGAAGCTAGGAAACAAGGAGGACCCTAAGAGGGACACATGGATCACCTTGGGAAGGGGAATCACAGGAGATCTCCAGGAGTAAACTGAAGATGGGGAGAGCAATAGCGGTGGGGGTGGGTGATGAGCACATGAGGGAATAGGATGGTCAAGCTACGAGAGGGACAGAGTGGGAGAGCATTGAAATAGATATCTTGATAGAGGGAGACATTGTGGGGCAAGGGAGAAACCTGGTGCTAGGGAAAGTCTCAGGAATTGACAAGGATGACCACAGATTAGACTACTAGCAATAGTGGAGGGGTGCCTGAACTGGCTTACCCTAGTAATCAGATCGGTGAATACCCTAACTGTCATCATAGAGTCTTCATTTGGTAACTGATGGAAGGAGATGGAGAGACCCACAACGAAGCACCAGGCCAAGCTCTGGGAGCCCAGTTAAAGAGAATAAAGAGGGATTTTTTTGAACAAGGGGAGTCAAGATCATGATGGGGAAATCTACAGAGACAGCTGAATCAAGCTCATAGGATTCACAAACTTTAGACAGCTGTGGAAACTTCATGGGACTGAACTAGACCCTCTGTATATGGAGACAGTTGTGCAGCTTATCTGTTTGAGGGGCCCCTGGCAGTGTGATCAGCATCTATCCCTGGTGCATGAGCTGGCTTTCTGGATCCCATTACCTATAGTTGGACACCTTGCTCACCCTTGATGCAGCAGGAAGGGTCTTGGTCCTGCCTCAACTGAATGTACCAGGCTTTGCTGTCCCCCCATGGAAGGACTTAACCTTTTGGAGGAGGGAATGAGGGTGGGTTGTGGGGAGAAGGTGTGGGGGGGAGCAGGAGGAGGAATGAGAGGGGGATCTGTGGTTGGTATGTAAAATGAATAAATTTTTTAAAATAAAAAGTTAAAAATAAAGAAGAAGAAAAAAAAAGAAAATGGAATGGAGCTAAATTCTCTGTTCAAGGCAGGTAAATCTCTGTGAGTTCAAAGCCAGCCTGATTACAGAGCATGTTTCAGGACAGCCAAGCTTAGGCAGTAAAAGACAGAAAGCTGGTGAAGATGCAATTAAACAAGGGGGCCATGTTCCAGCCCCAGCAAGCAGCAGAACTTGGCAGCTTTAGACACATGGTTCTAGCTTTAGAGTTAAAGATAGAAGAAAGAAGTTTAGATCCTGTGGTTCTGGTTAGCTGAGGCTAAAGAATCAGCTGTGATGAACAAGATACCAGAACTGCTAAAGCAAAATTTTTCTTTGAGGGGATACTTGATGCTGGTCAGCTGGATCTAAGAAATTAGCAGTAATTAAGAAAAAACCAGCATCACTGAGGTGAAATCTTCTAGGAAGTGTTTCCTGAGAGCACACAGAAGCTGTGTTCCAGAGGTGGCCAAGGTTGTACCTCTTGCTGGCAGCCAGACTTGGTAATGTGTAAGCATCAGGTAGTACTGGTTTTGATGGAGAGCAGCTGAGGCTTGGCACTCTCAGGGACCAGAAAAGGCCATTGGTGAAGGTGCAGCCTCAGAGGCAATTGAAGGTGCAGGACTGAAGGAGTCGTGCAAAGAAGTTGAGGCTATTGGTGAAAGTGCAGCCCAGTTGCAGCAGAAGACCCCAGTGTTTTTGAGATGCCAGTACCATGGATTGAGCACCAAGAACAGCAGTAGCAGTGGAGTGGAGCCAACCAGAACCTAGAAGATGAGCTGTGTGTGCTGCAGAAGGTAGAGCTGGAGAAGTGACCCAAGGCCTTTGGAGGAGTCCAGAAGTTCATGAGTGGATCCCAGATATTGGAAGGTTGGAATTTTGTAATTATTACCCAAGATGTTAGAGATGCCAGAGTCATGGGATACCGCCAAGGAGAACTATTAACAGGGAGTGGAACCAGTCCAAGAGAAAGAAGTGTGTTGCAGTCAACAAAGCTGAACGGAATTGAAGGTGTGGAGAGCATTTTGACATCAGACGTGGAGATGCAGAGTTTGGAATTTGCCCAGCTGGTTTTCTGTCTTGTTTTGGTCCAGTATTTCTTTGTTACGTTCCATTCCCTGTGTTTTCAGATAGTAGTATATGTCCTGTGCCATTATATGTTGGAAATATATGATCTGCATTTTGATTTTGATTTTTTACATAACAGTTAAGAGATTGTCATGTGTTGGATTTTTAAACATTGTTGAGACTGTGATAGACTATGGGGACTTTTAACGTTGGACTAAAATGCATTTTGCATTATGATATTGCTACAAGCTTATGGAGGCCAGGGAGTAGAATGTGGTAGTTTGAATGCAATAACCCCATAATCTCATAATCTCCTAGGGAGTGGCACTATGAGGAGGTGTGGCTTTGTTGGAGTGGGTATGGCCTTGTTGGAGAAAGTGTGTCACTGTGGGGGTGGGCTTTGAGGTTTCATATACTCAGGATACTGCCCTGTGTGTCAGTTGATTTCCTGTTGCCTGAAAAATGTAGCAGTTTCAGCTCCAGCACCACCTCTGTCTGCACGCCACCATGCTTCCTGCCATGATGATAATTTTCCAAATTTCTGAAACTATAAGTGAGCCCCCTCAATGAAATATTTTCTTTTTAAGAGTTGCCATGCTCATGGTGTCTCTTCACAGCAATAAAAACCCAAACTGAGACAGAGAGCTTTCATGTCTGGTACTGGTTATTTTGTTAGGTAATCTGTGGCTCTTAAAGGGAGTACTATCAGCCCAGATTAGACAAGTTCATTTAAAGTATATATGAGTATTTATGCACAGAATTATCTGTATTATAGTTCTTTTGGATACATAGTTAATAGTATAATTTCTTTAGACTTTTCCAGACATCCTTATTATTTTACCCTTCTCCACCCTTCTTCTATATTTATCTCTGTCTTCCTCCCCAAATAACCCCTCCTGCTCTTTTTTTCAATAGTCCCTTGTATCTTGTCTTCAACTTTAGCTTCCTCTCTCCTTTTCTCTATTTATGTCTCCTTCCATGAGGAGCCCCATATCCATTTCCCGGATCAGATCATTTGTACCCTGCTATCTCCCTCTCCATTTCACAATACCCATATCCTGGCAATAGTCGCCCTTTACATCCCTGGTTTCTGCAGTTACTCCAGGCTGTGTACTCACATCCGAAGAGTTAAACCAAGGGGCCTCTGATGACAAACAACATCTAATGTTTGTCTTTCTGGGTCTGAGTTACTTAACTCAATATTATCTTTTCTAGTTCTACTCATTTACCAGTAAAGTTTATGATTTCATTTTTCTTTAAGGCTGACTAACATTTTATAGTGTACTACATTTTTATTACCCATTTGTTGGTTAAAGGACATTTAAGTTGTTTCCATTTCCTAGCTAATTATGAATAGCAATTTGCATCCCTTTAACTTCCTTCTTTTGCCTTATTGCTTCAGCTTACACCTAGAACCTGATGTTAAAAGGAAGTGGGGATAGTGGATATCCTATCTCATTCCTGACCTCAGTGGGATTGCTTCAACTTTCCTCAATTTAAGTTGATGTTGGATGTGGGTTTCTCATATATAGCTTTTATTGTGTTGAGGTATGTTCTCTCTAGTCCTACATTCTCTATGACTTTAATCATGAAGGCAAGATGGATTTTTTCAAAGGCTTTTCTGTGTCTATTGAGATTATCATATATATGATCATGGGATGAAAATGTGTATTTTTGTCTTTAAGTCAATTTATGTTGTTTATTACAGTTATTGACTTGTGTATGTTGAATCATCCCTGCATTTCAGGGATAAAGCCAACTTGGTCGTGGTGTTTAATTTTGTTGATATATGTCTGCATTCATTTTATTGGGTATTTTCGAGTCTATATTCATTAGGGATAGTGGGCCTTTAGTTTCCTTTTTTTTTTTTAACCTGGTTTTGATTTTAGGAAAAATGATTCTGGATTCATAGAAGGAATTTGGGGGTGCTCTTTTAGTTGGACCAAGAGCAGTCTGTGGAGCATTTATCTTCTCAAAGAATTTGCCTTTAGGGTCATTGAATTTTTTTGTTTGTTTTTTGTTTCATTTTTTTCCATTGTACTGATTTATGCTCTTATTTTTGCTATTTATTGGTTTTTACTAGGGTTGGATTTTGTTTTTGCTTGTGTTCCAAATTTTTTAGTTGTATTAAGCCCTTTATTTGTAGTCCCTCTGATTTTTTATTGTAGGCACTTAGAGCTATGGATTTCCCTCACAGGGCTGCCTTCAATGTGTCCCAGATGTTTTGGTGTGTTGTGTTTCTTTCAGGAAATATTTTACTCCTTTCTTGATTTTTTTCCCTCTTTGACCTATTCAGTAACAAGTTGTATAATTTCCATGAGTTTGTGTATTTACTAGAGACTTGTTTGCATCTGCTCAAGTGGTATTGCATTATGATCAGTTAAGATACAAAGAGTGATTTCATCTTTCTGAATTTGTAAAGATTTGTTTTGTGTCTAGGATATAATATATTTTAGAGAAGCTTCCATGTTCTGTTGAGTAGAATGTGTATTCTCTAGTGTTTGGGTGAAATATTCTATAAATTCTGTTAAGTCTATTTGATAATTTTGTTTATTTTTTTTCTGTCTGATTACCTGTCTATTGGAGAAAGAGGGAAATCACCTGTTAATAGACTGATGTTAATCTGTGCCTTTAATATTTTATTATTGTTTGGGATAGTAACATCTTCTTGGTTAACTGCTCCCCTGATTAGAATGAAGTACACTTTTTATCTTTCCTGTTTATTTTTAGTCTGAAGTCTATTTGTCAGCTATTAGAATAGCAGTGCCTCCTTGCTTCCTGGTCCCATTTAATTGTCTAACATTTTACTCTAAGGCGGCACCTACCTTTAAAATGTGTTTCTTGCAGGCAACAGGTAGGCAGTTTTTGTTTCTTGATCCATTTAGTAAGCCTAAGTCTTTTAATTGGAGAATTGAGGCCATTGATATTTAAAGTAATTATTGAAATGGAAATGTGTGTGCTACTTGTGGTCATCATGTTGATTTTTGGTGTTTTTGTTTGTTTTCTCATATATTTAATATTACAAAAATATAGTTTTGTGGTAATATTTTACTCATAACTGAAAAGGCATAGTTTTGAATCATTGTCATTTTTCCTGAAGGTGCAGATTATGAACTACTGATATTTTTCAGTTTTCTGGAACTAAATTATATTATCTTTGAAATTGAGAAACATGTTTATATACAAAAATACACTGGAATCCTAGATTCAATGATTTGTGTGGGTTTTCCAGGTAGGAAGCTAACACTTTAAAGTATCTGAAACTGCTTTGCTTAGTATAAAATGGTGAACTCTGCTCCTTACAGAGTCTCGGTGTTTCATGAAAAGTTCAAGAGCAAATTAAACCAGAGTAAGTGGTAGCATCAGAGTATAGCAGAGAAATAAAGAAGTATGTGTATAAACAACAAAACAACAACAACAACAAAATCACCTCATTCTATAAGGAGCTTGAGTTAATCATGTAAAATCCTCATATTCTCAAATGATACATTATAAGGAGCTCTACAGTGTCTAAGATTCAGATATTCATATGGCTATTGTTTTATTGAGATACATTTTAATGATATCTAGGAATAAACTATATCTTATTAGCCTATATATTTTGTAAATAAAATTCTGTCCATAAACTGAAGTGAGT
Source organism: Peromyscus attwateri (assembly GCA_902168425.1). Classification (NCBI taxonomy): domain Eukaryota; kingdom Metazoa; phylum Chordata; class Mammalia; order Rodentia; family Cricetidae; genus Peromyscus; species Peromyscus attwateri. Next base: position 35,395 of record CABHPP010139325.1, on the reverse strand, counting down.
AAAATGTAAACCTGGTTATCTATTTTGTTGTGATTAATCATTTAAAAATATTTGAAAGTTAATCTGTCTTGGCAAATGTTACAAGAGGAGTCTAGTGTCTCAAAGATCAAGAACAAAGCCTTCATGTGTGGTTCATCTGCTTGCCAGTTACTATTTCTGGTCAGACACACAACAGCCCAGATTTGGGGCAGTAAACGTGACTCTCACTGGTACCTCCACCATGAAGCTAGGCTCTCAGGAAACCAAGTGGGGCTGAGCCAGCTGCCAAACCAAAGGCTTTGGTCCTAGCCGCGCTGCTTAACAGTTTAAAGGCATATGTGGTCAAAAAATAATATTACAAATTTGCAATAAAGAAAGATTTGGATGGGAAAAAAACCTAAAAACCTCCAAATGGTTTACACTGTGTTTAAAAATATACATAGGTTTGGGAGAGAAGAGAGAAGGTATAGACAGTCACAAAAAAAAAAAAGAAATATAAGGTTTTAAAATAATAAAATAAAGTTCTTAAAGAGAGAGTAAAATAATATAAAAGAAATAAGCCACATAAAGATGGGAAATACACAAAGAATCTGCATCATATATCTTATTGTGTTGTTTTTAAATTTTTTGACTGCTAAGAGACAATGGATTATGAAAACTGATAGATTAAACTAATCTATATATTTAAAAAATACCTTGACTTCAAAATTTAAGTCAAAAGCTGTGTTACTTTAAGGGAGAGGTTATGCTTTTATTTCCATAGGAAATGCAGGCTGTGGATTCATTCTGGGTTAAAGAAAATCAGGTTTGATTGAGAAAGACCCCCCCTGAAAACCATTGCTACAAGCATAAAGAAATAAACCTAGAAGGACTACAGGACATGTGATGTATATTTTACCTGCTCAAATACATAAGAAAAAAATCTTTATCTGATTTATGTACAATGTGCAATCTATACTTATTTATTGCAGATATGTATGTTGCCTTTAAAAGTTTATACATTTTTCAGAGCAAGGGGACTAGAAACCAATGAAAACACATGCTCCCAGGGATCCAGCATCCAAAACAGCTTCAAGGTTGCTGGCTGAGATGATTCAGCCACACAGACTTCTCCAGCAAAGATTTAGCAATTATCCTGATTTTCTTAAGGTTCCAAAAAACAACAGGAAGTAGTCTTAAGTAACCAACACCCACATTCCCCAAAGATGGATTATGGATGTTTGCCTTTGTGTAGGTACGTACTCACTCATAAGTGTATACTAGATGTAAAGCAAAGGATAACTAGACTACAACCCACAGCTCCAGAGAAGCTAGGTAACAAGGAGGACCCAAAGAGGGACACATGGATTGAAACTGCTGAATTGATTCCTGTTGAGTAAGAATTAACATCATTATTTATTCAGTTACAAGAAATAATCAGGAATAGGAATCATCCCTTATATATGACACACATCTGGTCTTGTATGCATATGCCAGACCCTCTAGCACAAGTTAATGATGAAACTGATCAACTATTGATAGGAAATGTGCTGGAGGCTAGCGTTTCATAAAAAACACCATGTCGATAGCAAGGGTTTGAAAAAGGATTTTTCCATCAATTGGCAACAAGCCAAGGAAATTATAAGGAAATGTCCTACTTGTTCTGTATACAACCAAACTCCACTACCTGCAGGAAGTAACCCAAATGGTACTCAAAGGAATGAAATCTGGCAAATGGATATGTTTCATTTTATAGAATTTGGAAAACTAAAATATGTATACCACATCATTGATATCTATTCAGGATTTTAATGGGCAAGTGCTTTGAGTCCTGAAAAGGCTGGTTCTGTAATCACACATTTGCTAGATGTTATGGCCAACATGGATATACCCGTACAAATTAAGACTGACAATGCTCCAGCATATGTCTCTAGGTAAATGAAACAGTTTTTTTTTTTTTTTACTCATTACAATATAAAGCATATTACAGGTAAACCACATAATCCTACAGGGCAACAGTTATAGAAAGATCAAATTGATCTCTAAAGTGTATGCTAAATAAACAGAAAGGGGTAATAAATGTCCCTAGAAATAGATTACATAATGCTTTATTAACTTTGACTATTCTAAATGCTAATGGGAAAGGAACAACAGCTGTGGAAAGACATTGGATAATAGAAAAAAACTACAGAGTTAAATCATCCTGTATACTTTAAAGATTTGCTGACCTCAAAATGGAAACCAATATATGTGTTACATTGGAGAAGAGGTTTTGCTTTTGTTTCCTCAGGAGAAGAAAAGCTATGGTCCACCATCAACCCTGATAAAGGTTTGATTTGAACAAGAGACTTCTTGATTAGATAGTTCATCTAAAAGCATGGCTGTTCATTCTAAACTAACTTAACAAGATTAACAAATGCTTCTCATTTGGTCAGCTAAAATTTGCCAAAAGGGAACCTCCCCAAAGTTAGAGCTGGGGAAGTGTTTTGGTTTTGTCTTTTCAGGAGAATGAAGGCATCCAACTAAGGAATCTGAAGACCACTGGACAAATGAGACATGTGAAGAAAAAGAACAAATCATCCAGAAAAAAAAATGTCCCAAGAAAAAGAATAAATTGACTTTTTGGTATATCACATTTTCTTTCTTTCTTTC
>CABHPP010139325.1:446-32685 GCA_902168425.1 Peromyscus attwateri | reverse complement strand
TTTCTTTCTTTCTTTCTTTCTTTTTTGGTTTTTCGAGACAGGGTTTCTCTGTGTAGCTTTGTGCCTTTCCTGGAACTCACTTTGTAGACCAGGCTGGCCTCAAACTCACAGAGATCTGCCTGCCTCTGTCTCCCGAGTGCTGGGATTAAAGGCATGAGTCACCACTGCCCAGCTGGTATATCACATTTTCAACATGATAAAATTTCATAAATCTTCCTAATTGTTTCTGCTGTTCTCTACAGACATATAATTCAAATGGTCTTTTTGTAGTCCCATTCCAATTAAAAAATTAAAAGCAGGCTTTGGAGTTGGAGTGTAGTTCTCTCCTTCTCTAAACCCAAGCATGCTTGTTAAAGTAAATTCCAAAATCTGTCTCATGTTAAAAGATCCACCTGATATGGAACAGAAGAAAAAACAAAATTAAAGGAGTATTTTATTGCCACTAATCTCATAATCCTTTGGTTTTAAAGTATTTTGACTCTTTAAAACTTTTTAAATATAAAACTTTATATATATGAATATATACAACTTTTTGTCATGATAATGGTCATTTAGAGTACTAACTAATTCTAGAAAAAGGCTTCATCTAGCTTCCTATACATGATTTCAGGTTTGAGTCTCTATCAGGTAATTAGGAATTAAGTTTTTTTACTCTGGATATACATCACAAATAATGATCTTTTAACAACTTTGAGATCTGCTGCATATGACATTTAAAATGTTTAAGTTTTCTGCAATGAACCATGACCATGCCTAACAGTGAATTTTGAAGTCTCCAAAAGGATTATGGGTCCCCACAATGATGAGTCCATTAGGACTATGATAATAACTAAGCTGACCAACACCACCTAAAGATTGGCTTTGAACTACAAACTGCTCATGACAATCTCTAGGTGGCTAACTGCAAAGATTAAGCCTCACAGACTACTCTAGCCAGGACTTTAGACAGGCCCTATACTTTCCCAATTACACAGAGACTGAACAACAATTGATACAGCTACCTCTCCCAGGACTTGATAATTGACCCACATTTTTCTTTCTGGGATCCCCTAAGGATGCTGTCATGCTCAAACAGCAGGAAGTAATTTTAAGAACACAATGTCCACATTCCGAAGAGGTGGGGTGGGTGGTTTTTGGTTTTTCAATGGGTTATGGATATTTGTCATTATTTAGGGTGGTTTATTATAAGCAGTTATCAGTAATAGTCAGGAAAAAAGCTGAACAAAGGAGATTAGGTTCAGGGTTCTTGTTTGAAAAAAAAAGAAAATGAGAAATGGGGATACTTATATGACAGGATAAAGGGGTAGATTATTGAATCTACTCTGAAAAGAAAAAAGGGAGGCTATAGATATGATAAGATAAAAAGGTTAATTATTGAATCTACTTTTTAAAAAGCAACTACTAGTTTTAAATATTTTACATTGGATTGTATTTTTGTATAGTGTATACAAATTTTGTATATCTATATTGATACAAATTTGAGATCAATTTTGTTAGAACATACTATACATACATTTCTACTCTACATTTCTGCATCTAGCTAGTGTGTTCCTTCTTGTGGGCTAATCAGGACTTTTTGACAGCCCTGGAACAAGCAAGCTTGAACTCTATTGACTCAAAATAGACTTCAGATTCAATCTGGGAAACTGAGTCAGTTGTGGGCTCCCACAACTCAGTTGATCCAAATAGCTTAAGCTTAACAAATTTAGTAAAGACAAAGAGGCTAGTAATACCTTCTTAAGCCAGAAAAGATCTTGAGTAAGGAGAAACATTCTCCAAATCACTAGTTCTCAACTTTCCCAATGCTATTTCATAACTGCAGTTTTGTCATTGGTATGAATCTCAATGCAAACATCTGGTATACAGGTAGTCCTAGGCTACTCCTATAAAAAGGCTTTTTTTTAACCCCCAAAGGGTTGAGACTCATGGAGTCACAAGCTGTTCCAAGCCCTTTGCCTAGGTCATTGTCTTGCTGCATCACAAGAAATGAACATCTCAGTTTCTGGTGACTATTACCTAGGTGATTCTTAAATTACAAAATTTAGCTGCCAGAGCAAGGTACATTGTTGTGTATAAAAGCATTGAAGTACAGCTTTAATATTAATCAAATATCTTATTTATTAAACACATGTAGCCATCTATTTAAATTCTCTAGAAGCTTGCTGTTGAACACTTGGCAAAGACGTAAGTACTTAGGTATAAATCTCTAAGTTAGCTTTTGTTAACCTGAATAGATATTTATAACTTTAGGAAAAGATAGCTGCCAGCCATGTGGCTACCTACATTATGATTAGGTCATCAGCCAAGATGGAGGAAAGCCATGTGGTTGCTGTTTAAAACATGTTTTAGTAAACAATAATTACTTGCACACATATGCACAGTTGGATCCAAGTTAAATACACATATATACAGTTAAAGCTAGCTTACATTCACACATATAGAGTTAAATCCAAGTCACATACATGTTCACATACATACACATGTATATATCTCCATTTTTAACATAATCCACAACACAGTTAACATCCCTTCTGGCCTTCTACAACCTTCTATGCACTTTAGTCCATTATATTTTAACACAGAAACTCTTACTAAAGTCTTTCTTATGGGTTACCTCAGTAGTCTAGGATATATTGTACAGCTTCAATATTTTAAACAAGAACAGAAATATATGCATATGCCATAACAAGAATAACTATAAATTCACATCAATACTGTAATAATGTGAAGAATCTATTGGATCTGAATGATCAAAACAGCCCTGGCTACAGCATTATAACAACTGCTGTAGCTTAGCAACCATAGGCAGTGATATTCCATTCTGCTCTTGGAGCCAAACCTTGGCCAGGTTTGGCAGGCAGCCCCCAGGGCAGATTGTGGGAGCCCCACCTATCTGCATGGGAGGGGACAGGGTGCAGCACGGGGACAAAAGATTGTTATTAATCCCAGATTCTCAACTGCATGAGAGCTGAAGACTGGAAGGGACTCCATGTCCTGGCAGGGCCCCTCTAGTGCAGGGCCCCTGTAGGCCACTCCTTGGCTGTGACCCCAGAGGGGCAGTTCCCCACTGAGTCCCACAATATGCTGGGTCAGGCTATGGGAGGCCCCCCGCTGGCTCCCATCTGCACCACAAAGTCTCTACCCCACAGCTCCCTGCACGGTGGCCTGGCCCCAAACCTGTTATGTCCAGCCCCACAGTGCTCATGGCCCGCCCCAGCACCCATCCACTTGGCAGTGACCTGAGTCCCTCCCTGGCTGCCGCTCACCTGACCTGTGGCACAACAGTATGCCCCAGCCCACCACTGCTTGTGTTCTCAGTCAGAGACCAAGGAAGCAATGGGGTTAGGAGTACTTTTAGTCTGTCTCAGTTCAACAAAAGGGACCCTTGGTCCCTTCTGCTGGCATCCAGCCCCAAAGGGTGTCCATGTACAGTTTCTATCAGGAGTCACAACATACATACAAGCCCAGGCATAAAACACGAATTGCTTCCTTGGAAGGGAGGGACTCAGGTCAGTGATTTATGTTAATGAAAAATAAACACAGCTGGGGGCAGTTAAACTTTTACCCCAATTGTATAGGGAGAGTTGTCCCTAAGACTGAGATGCAGTTATGAGATTACATGTGCACATAACATGGATGGAAATGCATGGTAAATGGGGAGAATCATAGCTATTATAGCACAAGAAGTTTACAAGAGACAGCCATTTCATTCAAAAGGCAGTAATTCCATAATTCCTTGTGTGATGGTTTCCTCTACAGAACCCTTGGTTCTGATAGGTTGACCTTCTGAACTCCAGTTGTGTAAAAAGAACCAACTGCAAGTTGTTCTCTGATCCCCACAAGTACTCTTAGTTCACTGTCCTATTCACACACTTACATTCACATACATACACACATGCACACATGTGCACCACACACACACACACACACACACACACACACACACACAAACACACACACACACACACACACAGAGAGAGAGAGAGAGAGAGAGAGAGAGAGAGACAGAGAGACAGACAGACAGACAGAGACAGAGATATATACACAGACATGGTGTGTATGTGTGTGTGTGTGTGTGTGTGTGTGTGTGTGTGTGGTCAATCAGGTGTGATTATAACCACATGCAGATTCCTGGAAGTTCTAGGAAATCACAGGTCTCACTATTCTTCTAAGTAATTGTCACTTGCTATATACTCCCATGGTCTTTTGCTACCAGTGGCTCTCAATAGTAAAGATTTTAATTAGTTTTTGGAAAATATGTAACTTGTGGTTGTGAAGTAATCATTTCTTGTGCAGAAATCTTTGGATTAGGAGGTATAGAGAAGGTAAGAAAAAATAAGAGATAGAATAAGAAGGAAAGGTGTAGAAGGAAAAACATCAGGAAAGAAATAGAAGGGAATGATCAGGGAAAAAATAGGAGAACATTAGGAGAGACTAGATTTGGTAGAAAATTGAAAAGAAAAACAACAGGGTAAAAGAAAAGAACAGAGAGAAAACAGAAGAGAACAATCAGGAAATAGAAAAATGAAATGAAGAGTCGAGCTTTGGCCCTCAGATAAGGTTCCCATGTGTGTCTATACATCTGTCCAATAGTTCACCTGTCCACATCTCCTCTCCCTTTTTCTGACCTGATGAGAGCCTGCTGGTCAGTGGGCCCCTCAGTGGCAAAACCAAGGTCATATAAATCAAATAAATTGGTTCTGAATGTGAATCATGAGTTGCTTTGTATCATCTCACTCCTCCCACAGGCCATTGGTTAAACATTGAACAGATTCTAGGAATTAGGCTCTGCCCCCCCCCCCCCCCCTCTTCAACCATGCATGTCTGGGAGATAATTTATATACCACCTGCACAATCAGAAGAGTGAAGAACAATGAGTTTCAAACAGCAATGCGTGGGACTCAATGATGGACACATCATGCCTGTACTGGGCTATGGCACTGCTCAAAATCCAGAGGTAACAAAAGATGGAGGATTAGGGATGGAGAGTCTCGAAAGAAAATTGATCTATGATATGTGGGAGCTGAACTCTCCTTTTTCGTCTCCGATTTTCAGTTTCTGCTAGCTGGGATTATTTCATGTTAAGAATGAAAATAGCTAGAACATACCCTAACAGGGTCTGATTATGCTGTTGGTGATTGTTCTGGGCACTGTGTTTTCCCTATTTTAGTTCATTTGCCAGCTTAATTCTAAAGATGAAAGTCATTACTCTGCAAATTGCCTCACAGCTTCCTTGACTTGATACTAATAAAATTGGGAGTCATTTCTCTGTTTGTTTCTACAGTTCAGGATATATTTCTTCCTTGCTTTCAGTCAGGAAAAAACACTAGAAAATAGATGTGTCAAAAGTTACTGGAAATGTAAAACATAGAATAATTGGTAGAGGAACACTTCTGTTCTGCAGGGAAGCCTTCAGCAACTCCCAGTAAATGCTGGAATTGAGATAAGTAGAATTTTCTATGCAATACTGACAACTGTGGGAAATTCACATGATTGTAAAATATAAAAACTAGGGAAGCTTTAACCTTATGGAAGCTGCTATGAACTATATGCTCTTGTGGTGATAAAGATGATATTGTGACATGAAGTATACAAAGTAGAGAACTTAGTAGCCTAGAAGCAAGTCAATAGTCTAAAGTCTTCCTTAGACTGCTCAACTGTATAAATTAGGACAAGTTAACTGAATTTCATGTCCATACTCATATATCTTGCATAATTGTGAATAGTAATACACAACCTAATTGTTTTGAAGTAACCATAGTGCAAACGGCAGAATGGAATGAAGTATTCTATTAAAGTTTCACCTTGATGAGTCCTTCATCAAGCTAAGAAAGTCAGACTGGTGTCGGGAGAGGAGCATGGAAATCATCATCTTTTCATTGTTCTTTTATTGAGAAAAGAAAGTTTCTAAAATCTTTAAACTGTATGAGCATGACTGTATTAGATTTTTGCTTTACCCCTAAGATGTGAACTTTCAAGCCATTATCCAAATGTAAAGAAAAGGCAATAATTTAAAATTCTACCTTAGACGGGTCTCTGTAAAAAATGAATTTGTGCTTTAAGTGATTACAGACACAGCAAAAATTCCTTACACAATGAGGGTAATTTTACATTTCTAAACATGAATTCATGGATTATAAATTTTCCCACCAGTGATTTGTTTGGTGACACAGACTAATGGTTTATGTTCCCAAGATTTAAAATATCATTGCAGTATCAGTTCACGTCCTCTTATCGCACTCACTTATTGACGTTTAGTTTTTGTTTTCAATGTTATGACTACTGAGAATATTAACTATGTCTTGACTGCCTCTACTAGCAGTGAATATGTGTATCTGATTTTCTTTGGACGAGTAGAATATTTTGTGTGCTAGCATAGGGGTGAAGATAATCAGTGCTTGGAGAAATTTTAGGGCATGATTTAAGAGATTTTCTCATAAATACGTTTCTCACGCATTGTCATATTTCAACTCTGGTGAAATGAAAATTCTGTGTCTTTCTTCTAAGAATTTTCATAGAAATCTGTTCTACATTACTCCCATACTTAATTCTAGGAAAATTTCCACTCACTAATTTTATTTTGTAATATTACTATGTCAACAATGCGAGAATGGGCAACATGACTCAGTGAAGAAAAGTATTTGCAGGCAAGTCTGAAGACCAGAGTTCTATCCCTAGGATCTACATGGTAAAAAGAACCAACTGCAAGTTGTTCTCTGATCCCCACAAGTACTCTTAGTTCACTGTCCTATTCACACACTTACATTCACATACATACACACATGCACACATGTGCAACACACACACACATACAGAGAGAGAGAGAGAGAGAGAGAGAGAGAGAGAGAGAGAGAGAGAGCACAGAGGAGGGAGACAGAGACAGAGATATATACACAGACATGGTGTGTGTGTATGTGTGTATGTGTGTGTGTGTGTGGTCAATCAGGTGTGATTATAACCACATGCAGATTCCTGGAAGTTCTTGGAAATCACTGGTCTCACTATTCTTCTAAGTAATGTCAATTATTAACCAACATTGCCTATGTGTGAAGAGATTCTTAAGATGACAAATTCTTATTAGCAAAAAGAGACCAAGACAAATATTGGTATGTGTTTACTACTCTACTTAAAGAAGTAGTGAATGGCATCAGTAATGTAACAGGACCCCAGACCTTGGTAGGTCTCCAGACCTTAGCACAACTAACTTCATGGTAGAACTGCAATTCAGACTATAAAACTCTGCACATAGACAGAACCACATGCCAAAACTAAAACAAATACCTAACCCATCAAATCCACATTAGGAAAATCTCTAAATATACTAACCTTGCTTTTTGCCTTCTGTAGTTCTGTTTCTGGCTAACTGTTCATGTTAACTGAATATGTCAACCCAGGAAATGTTTTTTGTGCTTGAAAGCTCACCCTGAAGAAGACTCAGTGCTACACTGGGATCTTGAACATCCAGTGTAATCGCTGGCCAGTTAATAAAGGGTTTCTATTAGCTTAAACCCATGTCTGAGTAGTCTTGTCTGGAGAATACCCCACAATAGAGTAAAGTTAACTCTTGGGGGAGTGATTTCTTCTGCCTATGTATTTCATTGTTGCTCACTGGAAAATCTGTAAAGCCTTTTGGAGAAAAAAATTAGGAAATTGCATTCTAGGAATTATTCCCTTGTCATTTAATTAAGAGGCTTGAAGATGATATTAAAAAACACACTTCTCAGTCATCTATGTCCAAATTATAATTTTGCTTTCCCATCTAGGTTCCTAAGAGTAAGATTTTGGAGTCTACTAAAATAGCAATAGATATTGGGTTCCGTCATATTGATTCTGCTTATGTGTACAAAAATGAAAAGGAGACAGGACAAGCTATTCGAGGAAAGATTGCAGATGGTGTTGTGAAGAGAGAAGACATATTCCTCACGACAAAGGTATTGTGTGTGTAGTAAGCTGGTATATGAATTAATGAAATATGATGTAAAGAATCTAAAATTATATTATTGCCTTGCTAGCTGGTAAAATGTGTTTGTTGGTATAATATTTATACACATATATATTTCATATAAGGCTTAGTTTAAATCACCGAGAACCACAGGCTTCTTACTTTCTACAAATGTATGGCTTTCAAATCCTTTTCTTTCCTGAGCCCAAGCTCAATACAGCATGATTCAGTCTTATCTGTGAACTCAGAAATAGCTTTCATCAATTTTGGGTTTTCTTTATACTTTGGGCAGCTTAGAAAATGCTGAACATTTAGAATATTAAACATTTTATTTCCTACTGAAAATAACAATACATCAGAGTTCATGGAATGTTAAACAAAATCTATCCAATTCATGAAAATCTGTGCCCACTGGTTATTAAATGTCCATAGCATATTTCCCATGATTTATATTAATAAACATATGCTAACATATTTCCAGGGACTTGAGAGGATGGGATGCTTATAGAAATTTAGATTTATAACATCTACATATCATTCAGAGATTTGAGCATTATGACTTGATAAATTTTACCCCTTTAGTAGTGTCTTTACCATATTAATTGGGTTAACTAAGAGTATCCAGTAATATTCTGAAGTTCACATAGATAGTTCAGATCAAATAACTCAACTGAAATAAACAGTATGCCCCGTGGTTATTGTTTTCTACTCATTACAAAATTTCTCAATTGTTATTATTTTTAACTAAGACAATGCCCATTCTTTAACCCTGCAGCTTTGGTCTACATTCCATCGACCAGAACTGGTCAAAGTTGGCTTAGAAAGATCACTGAAAAACTTTCAACTAGATTATGTTGACCTCTATCTTATTCATTACCCAATGTCAATTAAGGTATGTCATTTGTATCATGTAGCCTAATTAAATTTGTCTATATAAATGAGAGATGGTGTTGTGCACAACTTATTTCGTGGAGGTTTACTTTCCTATTTCCAATAGATTTCTAAGACCGCTGCAATGTGTGGGATGCATGTATTTACTGAGATTTCTATAACAAGTGCTTTCATTACAGCCATCAGAGGAGACATATACAATAAATGAAAATGGAAAAATATTATTTGAGACAGTAGATCTCTGTGCTACATGGGAGGTGAGTACATGAAGGTGAGACCTCAGAGAAACCCAAAAGAGAGAGTCTGGCCATGTTTTCACTTATGAGAATGGAATATGGACCCTTGAATCTGGGGAGCATCTTGTGTTCACAGGTGCTTTCCTAAAGTAGTGGAACAGAATACGTAACTAAGTATAGAGAAGTAGAAGTGAAGAGCAGAGTATAATTGGAAGAGTATTCTCTGAAATATCATACACAGGTGTCTTTTAATAAAATCTTCCCCCTCCAACTCCTCCTCACCAGCACTGTCCCCTGAACTCATGTACTCTACTTTAAACCAACTGAGTCCACTTAGTACTGCTTGTATGTACAGGAGTGATGTACTGTAAGATGGGTACCTTATCAGAAGCTGAACAGGATGAAAACCGATTCTCCCTCCTCTTGCACCCATCAGTTGACAACAGATCCTTAGCTAGGGGTTGGAGTCTGTGAGCACCATCTGATCCATGTTGAAGATGCTTTCTTTTTTTCCAATGTACAACTTTGGCTACTTTGTTGAAAAGCAGGTGTACATAGAAGTATGGATTTACATCTGGGTATTCAATTGGATTTCATTGACCAACCTGTCTGTTTTTATGCTGATACATTAAGGATTATTTTACTATAGCTTTGTAGCAGAGCTTGAGATCAGAGATGGTTTTACTTCTGGAAGTTCTTTTATTGTATAGGATTGAAATGTAAGTTGCCACCTACACTAAATATTTTCCTTTATGAGAGTTGCCATGGTGTCTCTTCTCAGCAATAGAAACCCCAGTTAAGACAGGAGTTGGTACCCAGGACTGGGGTATTGCTGTGATAGGCCTGACCATGTTTTTGTTTGGAGGAATTTGGACTTTGGAAGTCATGGTTAGGAAAGCAGTGGAATGCTTTAAGCACTGCTTAATTGGCCATACTAATAGGAGCATGGAAGACAGTGGTGCTAAGTATTATTTGAACTGTGGGGGCTGGCTCAAGAGGTTTCAGAAGAGAAGCATTTTAGCATGTTGCCTAGAGATCATTCTTGTGATATTTTGGTGAAAAAAAGTAACTGCCTTCTGCCCTTGTCTGAAGTGTCTGCCTGAGGCTAAAGTGAAGAGTTTTGGATTAATTCTGTTGGCAGAGGAAATCTCAAAACAGCCTAGAATAGACTCTGTTATGTGGTTAATAGTAGTAACTCTAATGAAGATATATAACGAAAAGGAGCAAGCTGTGCAGGGTAAATTACAAAATGTAAATTTTGAGGAGAAAAAGATTACCAAAAATGGAGTAGCACTAAATTCTTTGTTCAAAGAGATAAACAGATTAACAAATGGAATAAAGAGAGTGGTGACCTCAGGGCAGGATCCCACCCTGCTAAATTTCCAATTTGTGAAAAAAAAACTAAAGAAAAGCTTAGAGCTGGGTGTGGTGAGGCATATCTTTAATCCCAGCACTGGGAAAGGGGAGGCTGGCAGATCTCTGAGTTTGATGCCACCCTGGTCTAGAGAGCAAGTTCAAGGATGTTTTATGTCAGTAATCTTTTAGATTTAACATTTTCTTTGACCATTGTTTCTATTTCTTCTATTGTGTCAATGTCTGAGGTTCTCTCTTCCAGCTCTTGTATTCTGTTGGTGATGCTTGCATCTGTAGTTCCTGTTCACTTACCTAGACTTTCCATTTCCAGAATTCCTTCAGTTTGTTTTCTTTATTGCTTCTATTTCCATTTTCAGTTCTTGAACAGACTTGAAAATTCATTTCTGCCCACTGTTTGTTTTTACTGATTTTCTAGACATTCTTTAAGAGATTCATTGATTTCTTCCCATTTTTTTTTGTCTTTTCCTTGATTTCTTTAAAGGTTTATTCATTTCCTCTTTAAAGACCTCTATCATCATCATAAAGTTGGTTTTAAGGTCATTTTCATATGCTTTGGCTATGTTGGACTATTTAGGGCTTGCTGTGGTGGAATGTCTGGGCTCTGGTGGTAGCATAGTTCCTGGGCTGTTTGTGTTCTTACACTTATATTTAGACATCGGGAGTTATTATAGGTTTAGGTGCCAAATCCTGCATTTGTCCTTGTTGAATGAATGTTTTCTTCCTTGGTTTCTATTTCTTCTCTGGTCTTCTGACTGCTATGGCTTGTGGTTGGGTAGAGAGTCTCCACCCATGCTGGGGGATGGACTTCCGATGGCCTGAATGACCTCTTGTCTAGCAGGTGGTTGCTGTCCAAGTTTGGGACTGAAATTCTGGCTACGTGTGTGGCCACCAATCTGGCCTGGCGGCTTCTGGGGTTCTGGATGCTGGTTTGGCTTCTGGTGGCATAGGAGATTCCACCAGAGGTGTGGGACAGGATGAGGTGACAAGGTGAGAAGGGGAACCTAGGGTTATCCCATAACACACTTTTAAATGGGATTGTTTGTTTTCTTTTAGTTCAGTTTTTTTAAGTACTTTGTAGTACTTCATGTTTAGGGTTTTTTGTTTGTTTGTTTTTGTTTGCTTTTGTTTTTTAGTATACATTGCCATTTCTAGACAGTTCTTTTAACAGTTCCATTTTTCATTCATATTAACCAAATGTCTTTGTTAGGGTTTCTATTTCTGTGATAAAACACCATGGCCAAAAGAAACTTGAAGAGGGAAAGGTTTATTTCAGCTTATAGTTCCACATCATAGTCAATCACTAAGTGAAGTCAGGAAAACTCAAACAGGTAGGAACCTAGTGGCAGGAATTGAAGCAGAGACCATGGAAGAGTGTTGCTTACTGGCTGGCTTGCCTTATTGTACCATCCAGGAACATCCTCCAAGGGATAGCACCACCCACAATAGGCTGAGATTCCCCCTCCTCATCAATCACTAATTAAGAAAATATCCTATACATTCACCTACATGCAAATCTTAGGGAGACATTTTTTCAATTGAGAGCCCTTCTTCCCAAATGGCTCTAGTTTGTGTCAATGTGATATAGAACTTGCCATTTTATAAATTTTATATTTTATAATTTTATATTATAACATTTTATAAATGCATATATAGCCCTAAACAATTCCTCCTTCCCTAGGCCATGGAGAAGTGTAAGGATGCAGGACTTGTCAAGTCCATCGGGGTGTCCAACTTTAACCGCAGGCTGTTAGAGATGATCCTGAACAAGCCAGGGCTCAAGTACAAGCCTGTGTGCAACCAGGTGAGAACTCTGAAGCCTCTTTTTCTGGTCTTCATGGTCTTCTTTCTGTCATACAGCAGGTAAACATTCCTTCCCACTTCTCATTCACCTTAGATTTATAGAACACAAGATTCTCACAGCAGTGTCTTTGTCTCAGAGCACATCGCAGATTCTCAGTTGTATCTCTTCTTGATGGTGTCTTAGTAATGATGGCAGCATGATATTAGTGCCCAATGAATATAAAAATCTGTGGATATGAATGTGACCTCAGAGCCAAAAGCATAGTTCCTGACTGGATGCTTGCTATAAAAGGACCCAGGTTAGACAGACAAGTGACCTGCTTCCAGTAGTTTTCATGGTAGACGAAGTCCACTCACAGAACACAAGCTGACCTTGTTCCTGACCACATCTTAGTTGTCATCTCTTTTGTGTCTTCTGCAAGCAAGTCAACCATTTACCATTTATGCACATGTGTCTTCTGTTCTAATTCACTTCTCAATAACGTTCAACCAGGGAATAAGGGTCACTGATATGAAATCAATTTATAAAAGAAATTAGCCATGCTACTTTCTTTAATTCCAATGTCATGTTGCACATATTTTTCTGTTTATGTTTTGTTAACTTTTCATATTTATTTTTCATATTAATATTGACACTTTGGGGGCTAGAGAGATGGAACAAAGGTTAAGAGTGTTTGCTGCTCTTCTAAAGTCTTGATTGATCTAACACCTTCTACCCTTAAAGGATACCAATATACACATGTACACACACACATATACACACACAAACACACACTGACACAGTAAAAACTATTTTATTAAATAGAATTTCTTATAGTACAATATAATTCTATATTGTCCATCTATAGGTAGAATGCCATCCTTATCTGAACCAGAGCAAGCTATTGGATTTCTGCAAGTCAAAAGATATTGTTCTGGTTGCCTATGGAGCCCTGGGATCTCAGCGTCCTAAAACCTGGTAATAAGCAGAACAATTTTTTTTGAGATTATGATTTAATTGTAACATTTTCCCTTTCTTTCTCCTAACCCCGCCCCCATATGTTCCTCTTACTTTTCTTCAAATTTATTGCCTCTGTTTTCACTAATTGTTATGGCAAGCAAATATATATATATATCCTGTTTAGCCAATATAATGCTGCCTATATATTTTCAGAGCTGACTATTTGACACTGTACTTCTTTCTTGGAGAAGGCCACCTCTCCTGTTCCCAGTTTTCCTCAGTTCTTTGTGTAGAGTTGAGGCCTTGTGGGCTTGTCTTCATCTAGTTTGACATGTTCATTGGTGCTATGCTTGTTCAGCTCATGTTTGGGCAGTCATATTGATGAGACTTCATGGATGTAGCTCCTGATGTTACTAGGAGACACAATTTCACAACAAGCTTCCTGATCTGGCTCTTATAATCTTCTGCCCCCTCTTCTGCACTGCTCCCTGTGCTTCAGGTAGGTTAAGGAGTGCTTTGCAGATGTATCTGTAGAGACTGGGCTCCACAGTTCTGGGTTTTGCTTGTGGTTTTCTGTAGTGGTCTCTGTCTGTTACAAAGAGAAGTTTCCTTGATGAGGAGTGAAGACTACCCTTCTTTGTGGGTGTAAGGACAAATGTTTAGATTGTTGTTAAAGATTATGCAGTTTTAGTAAAGTCGTGGTTGCAAGTTCTCCCCCAACATCTATGACTTCATTGTCACTGAGTAGTTGGCTAGGTTTCAAGTACCAGGCAAGGCACCCTTCTTGTTGAATGGAGGATCTTAAGTCTAACTAGAGAGTTATTGGTTACTACCAAGGTATGTGTGCCACTACTGCACCCTCATTGTGTCATGTTGGTCATTGATATGGTTCATAGGTATCATATAAGCACAAGTTTATTTCTATAATCCTCTCTTTAAATAGCTTCACTCTGAACTGATTCAGGAAGACAGGAGAATTTGCATCTTAGAAAGTCTCTTCAAAGTATTGATGCTTCTAGTCAAGGGAAAAATTGTGATGATCTCTTGTCTAGAGCAATATCTTGATGTGTTTGGATGTCCCCTATGAAACCAAACACTCAGCTTCAGTATTTCTGCTTTTCCTTTTAGGGTAGACCAGAATGCCCCATTTCTTTTGGATGATCCAGTTCTTTGTGCCATGGCCAAAAAGCACAATCGAAGTCCAGCTCAGATTGCACTTCGCTACCAGGTGCAGCGTGGGGTCATTGCCTTGGCTCATAGTTATGAAGAGAATGAGATGAAGGAGAACATCCAGGTAATGTGGGGAGCTATGGATATCTAGAACCCTGGGGGTGGTAATATACTATGCCCCAATATATTGTGTACCCCAATAAAATTATCTGGGGAGCAGAGGACAGAGCCAGCCACTAGATTATACATAGAGGCCAGACAATGATAGCACACCCCCTTAATCCTATCACTCAAGAGACAGAGATCTGTCTGGATCTCTGTGAGTTCAAGGCCACACTGGAAACAGAGCCAGGCAGTGATGGCACACACCTTTAATCCCAGGACTTGAGATCTCATGTCTTTGCTTGGGAAGGACACATGCCTTTAATCCCAGGAAGTATTATGGCAGGACACCGAAAGGTATATAAGACATGAGGATAAAGGAACTCACTCTTTATTGGTGGAGGATTTCGTAGGAGTAAGAACTAGTGGCTTGCTCTCTGCCTATCTGACCTTTCAGCTTTTACCCCAATATCTGACTCTGGGTTTTCTACTAATAAGACCTTTTAAGATTCATGTTACACCTGGGTATTCTTCCTCATCCATAAGTTTCTTTGGAAACCAAATCATTGTCTGTAGCATCTCCTGTACATGTGAGATTTCAAGTGTGATTTTCAAGAACTGCTAACAGAACACAAAACTGAATGTTTACAAATGTGGTCATTTCCAGAAATATCAATAAATGCTAGAATACTCTCACAAGTCACGGATCTAGGTGCCAGGCATTCATTGCATTGATCTTTGTACTTTAGTCTAAATTTGAAACCTTCTGTACTTTTAATAACATATTCCTTCTTTTTTATTATTATTTATTTTTTGGTTTTTTGAGACAGGGTTTCTCTGTGTAACAGCTCTAGCTTTCCTGGAACTCACTCTGTAGACCAGGCTGCAAACTCACAGAGATCCACCTGCCTCTATCTCCTGAATTCTGGGATTAAACGCTGTCTTATTTATTTTAATTAATTATTTTTATTAAAATTTTCATACAATATATTTTGGTATTCTTTTTCCTCCCCCACCCCTCTCAAATAATGGAGAAAACATTGTCTGATAGAGAACACAGAGTTTTAGTTTCCATCACTAAGTAAGACATGTACAAATGACATCTTTACCTTCTGAAATGGAGCATCTCTATTTAGCAATTTTTATTATGTAAATTATTATGGTTATCTTTTACAATCCCCTAAATTTTCACATACTTTGGTGCTTATGTGCTTATTCATTTTGAATGAATGTCAGTTAATACTTTGTTAATTTAATTGATTGATGATCTATGTATTTTCTACATGAGACCTTTTTGTTTTTTTCATGAAAGTCATTTTGAGGTTAAAAGAAAAGTCACATATTTAGAGAATGAAGTTTTTCAAGCCAGTTCTTTTGTCCTAAGATATCATTTGTATTTGGACATCTCCTGACTTAAATTTTATTTACAGGGATATTGTTCAAATATAATTATATCCAGGAAAATTGGTAGATTAACTTCTATGTTTAAAACTATTTTCTTGATTCTTCAGAACTTTTAAGTACATGGTAATGTAGTCATTGAGTGATGCCATCTTTGTTTCTTCTCCAGCCATGTTTGAGTCTCCTCAGGTAGTGCAGTTTGAATATATCTCATCCCAAAGCTCATGGATCTTTGCAGAAGAGAGCGCAGAAAGATAGTAAGATCTAGCCAGGGGTGGCTGATAACATGAAGGAAATAGTATTTTCCAAACACAACAAGGCAGAGGTGCATTTGAACTCATAGTGATTGTAAAAACATGCACAAGATATTTACAAGCTCCAGCTAGACAGAATTCTAGAAGAAGGGGTAAGGTGTACATGTAATAACACCACTAGCTGAGGAGCCATTGTTATATCTGATAGCTACTGAGAGGAGAGTTACTTTCCTTTAATGATGCAACCACTTATAGCCAACCACATACTAGGACTATCTCAAATCCAAAAGTAAGTGGGCAGTACAAAACAGACTCCATGGAGAAAGATGAAAATGAAAAAAGTAATCTCACAGATGGAGGAGAAGGAATGAGAGAATAGAGAAAATGGTAAGGGGAGGAGCCAAGGAATGAATATGCTCAAAATACATTGTGTGAAATTCTCGATGTATTAATCAAAATCATGCACAAAAAGAAAAAAGTTTTCTTTTTTATTCCACCAGATAGTCCCTGATGACCCGTGTAGTTTTTGAAGTCTTTCATTATTTTTGTAAATTTATCAGCTATTTTAAATATTGTATCTGAACCAATATAATTAACTTGGGTTTTCAAGATTGGCAAGTTCACAGAGTAGATTTGTGAAAATCTTTTCTCCTTGTGTGATAGGTACTTGAATTCCAGTTGCCTCCAGAGGATATGGAAGTCATAGATGGCCTGAACAGAAATTTCAGATATTTTCCGGTGAACTTGTAAGTAACTTCAATAAGTGCTGTAAGGTTATTTGACAAACACGTTGCATCAATTTCCTAATTTTAAGTCTCTCCCTTCCTTTGGTGCAAATTTGTTCAGAAACCCACAATGGATCTTTTGGTGAGTTTCAGAGACAAAAAGGTTTCCATGAAGAGGCTAAAAGTTTTGCTGAGAGATTCAAAAGTAAGGAAAGACTATTTAGTCACTAAAGAGAGTTTACAATCTTTAAAGTTTTTCTTCTTTCATTCTCTACTTTAGAACATGATCCTAACTGTATGTTACAAACAGGAGCAAGTAAGGCATCCATAAGCATTGTTTTAAAATTACTTTAATTAAAATATAAAATTTTACATATAAAATTAAAATATACATCATTCCTCCCCTTCCCTCTCCTCTCTCCAGCCTCTCTCATGTCCCTTCCCTCCAATCATTCCCATCCCCCTTCTTCCTTCATGTGTGTGTGTGTGTGTGTGTGTGTGTGTGTGTGGTCTGATAAGTCTGTTAGTGTTGCTTATGTGTATATGATTCTAGGGCTGACTCCTTTGTATTGGATAACCAAACAAGGGACTCATCACCAGAAAAAATAATTCTCTCTCTCTTTGCAGTCAAGAGCTGCCTATAGGTTTTTGTCTAAATTTATTGCTTGTTGAAGGAGAAACTCCATTATCCTTTTGCTTGGGGTGGGAAATATTACTCATAAAGGAAATAAATGTTACAGTGTTTGAAAGTACATTGGAAAATCCACAATTGTTTGGGCTCAAAATTTGGTAGATTTATTACTAAATTTTTTTAGCATAGAGCAAATGGTGGATAATGTATGGGAATAATACATAGAGAGAGAAAGCACCAAATGGCTAGTAAATATTATTACTTTATATATTGTATTGATGTTAATATAAGGAGATCTACAAACACAAATGGAAAGTTCCATGGGCATGGAAGACTTTTTAAAGGCATCATGTCACCAATTTAAACATAATACACTGTGTGAGATTCAGAATGACAAAAATAACTAGTGCATATTTAGCAGAATTGAAATTAGAACTCATAAGTCAGGCACTCTTAATATTTTGTGTTGATAAATATCTAGACTTGTTCTTGTACTAAAAATGAATAATTAGCACCTATTTTCTTTAGGTGACTTAAACTGAAGAAGATTCTGGGGTTTTCTCTGCTGTGTTTGATTGACAGATGTAGTTAAGTCAGAAGCACATATGTGAAAACTTTTTTCTTTGTTTTCTGTTCTAGGCCAGGGACTATAATCTAAATAACTTATTTATGGTATTTTAAAATATTCTTTATGAAGCTGCATTCGTGAAAGTAAGAAAGGCAGATTTTGCAACCAGGAAATAAAGCAATTCAAATTCATTCTAGTGCCAGAGCCTGCAAGAAATAATAATAAATTATAGTAACAATAACTACATATTTTGTTTGAACCAGATTCATTGAGCCCACATTGGGCATTTCTCTTTCATATTTTAGTGCTGTTGAACACCCCAATTTTCCATATTCTGATGAATATTAACATGGTAGCCTTTGTCATGGCTTCTACCTGAAGCTCCTAAATGTGGATAATGATGCTGCTGCTGATGATTGAGGTGATGCTAATGAGACTCACCACTTCTGGTTGATCCATACCACTTGGCAACTCACAGGCAACTGGAACCACACTCATCATCCTGGAAGAAAGACACTGAAGTTTTAATAACTTATTGAAATAAATATAATGTTCTTTTCCCTGAAGAATTGTGTCTGGTGCCATTTCTTATTTGTACATGTGTTTCTTTTGACTAATTATAACCAAAATTGATTTGGCTGAAGAGTGGGAGATAATAAAGCCATTTAGGAAATTGATGGATGGGAGAGCATAGACTCTTCAAGCTCCAGGGAAGTGGCCTTTAGGTGGTGTTAAGAAGTCACCATCTTCTTAGCCCATAGGCTAAGTGTTCTTAGTCCATAGGTCAACAAGAAAACAGACTATACACACTAAACTTTTTTCAGACCAAAGAGGCACACCTAAGAAGAATGACCAAAAATGCCAAGGTTGCTACTATCAGTTCACTGTCTGAGTCCTAAAAATGAGGAATGGAATATTTCTGTTTGAAAATACTTGTAACACTTATGAGGTCATGACTGAGTAGAATCTTATGTGCCTACTGTAAATTGAAGCTACAGAATGAGGTTAATAAAACCTTAGCCTATCAAGTTTTAAATTTAAACTTGGAGATATCAAGAATCCAATTGCAATTTGCTAATTAACATTGTACAGTCTCTTTTAAGAAGTTGTTTCCAAAGCAATGAAAGAAACAGCAAGGAAAATAAATAAAATCTTGAAGCACCCGACCACAATTCACTACAGCCTGAGCCTGTGTGAACTCAAACAAGTTCTGTGTGAGGTCAGAGATGTGTGATCCCAATCACAGTCCATCCTCAGTCTCTCTCAACAACCTTGGTTTTCTCTCACTACAGACTAGGACTCTTACCTAAAGCCAGAGACTTACTGTCATCATAGAGCCTCTATCTAGTAACTGATGAAAGCAGATGCAGAGATCCACAGCCAATCACCAGGCCGAGCTCCTGCAGTCTGGTCAGAGAGAGAAGAGGGATTCTATTAGCAAGAGACATCAAGATCATGATAGGGAAACCTACAAAGACAACCAAACTAGTGGGAACCCATGAAGCAAGTGCCCGTGGAAGCCAGAAGAGGGTGTCAGATCACCCTGAAACTAAAGTTAATGTTTGTGAGCTCTCCATTGCGGGTGCTAGGAACTAAACCTGAGTCCTTTGCATGAAGGTGTGGTCTTAACCTTTCAGCTATCTCTCCAGACCCCAGCAAATTTATTAATGAGAATAGAGAGTATAGAAAAGTAACTGGTTTAGGTTAATATTTCATCCTGCACTATCACTGAATTTATGACTTCTAGTAGAATTCTTGATAGAAACTCTTGGATTTTCTTTGTATTGAATTGTATCAACAAATAGAAAAGGTTGGACTATTTTTCCTCCCTCCCCATTTATAATTTCATTTCTTTCTCTTTCCTGACAAGATTTTGAATACTTGTGAAAAGAGGCACACATTGTTCTTGAACTTGGTGGAATGAGTCCCGTCATTTTGCCATTTGGATGGTGTTGGAACTAGAGAAATACACTTCCCACAGATAGGATTGAAAAGTTTTCTTCCTCTCTGTTTTCTTTCCTTCAAGATTATCCAACTATTTTAACATTTAAGGTAAAAAAGATATCTAGGTTTTCCTCTCAGTAACATTAGGAAGTGAGTGGATCATATTAAATATTCATCTGCATTGTGGCTCATTAGTTATTGAAAGTATGCATGTTATAATAGTTGAAGGGTGTAATAAACTCCAGCGTTCTGACTGTACTTTCAAAATCGTTTGTGCTCTGCAGCCTGCTGTATTGCGCTTGGATTGCAGAGTTATTATTATTGTACCTTCATCCAAATGTGATACTTACAAAGCCAAAAAAAAGTCCATTGTTTTCCAATATGAAAGATAAAAACATTTTTTCTCTTAAAAATCTTAGCTCTTGACTTCTATTGGATGATCAAATTTTGAGAAATACCCAATAATCAGTATTTATTACTGTGTATACTACAGGATATTCATGGATTCAAATAATGCAAGATTTAAAAGCTTTCTAATGTAAAAAATTAAAAAAAGAATCAAGAAAATGGGAGCCTGGGTGGTTTTAATTTAACATAATTTTAATAACTAATCTCCAGAAATTTTGTGACATTGCTTGAAAAATTAAAGAGCAGATTTAATTTAGCTAATATTTTCTGTGCCATCATACAATACTTTTGGCAAGTCTTCATTCATATAAAATAACATTGATTTTCATTTGTTCCCAATGTGGCATACTATTTAACGTCTCTCTTTCCACAAGTTGAATATCATACAGTTAATAGGAATCTCAATTTTCTGTTATTCTTGGGCCCCATGAAGGCAAGAGAGGAGCAGGCTGTATTAAGCCAGATGAGTGACAAGCAGTGAATTTCACATATTAGTATATGGAACCCAATGCTAGCCACTACATTCATTTCTGTCTTCAGCACCTAAGAACCTGGAGAGGGAATGACAGAGGTGACAGGAACGAGGATATAAAAAATAAATTGAAGATGATTGTAGTCAATATGCTATGTCCATCACCTACCCGTGTAATTCTGGAGGCCTCATCTGGTTTTCAGTTTCTGCAGGCTAAAGATATTCCATATTAAGAGGGAAGATAGTCCATCCTTTGCTTGGCATAAGTATCTGATAATACCATCACTTGTTGATTATTTTGGGCATGGCACTTCCTCTATTTGAGACTGCCAACTATGATGGTGTTAGAAATGAAAGTGGGCTGGGCAGTCAAGAACATTGCTAACCTTGTGTGGATTTTACCTGTAGTAGGGATGTCTTCTCTGCTTTTGAAATTCAAGAATACTTTCTAATTTTTTTATTTATTATTTTTCATTTTTTGTTTCTTTGAGACGGGTTTCTTTGTGTAGCCCTGGCTGTCCTGGAACTTACTCTGTAGACCAGTCTGGCCTCAAGCTCACAGAGATCCACCTGCCTCAGTCTCCCACATGCTGGGATTAAAGGTGTGTGCCACCACTGTCTGGCCTCTTTCTAACTTATAAAGAGACAAGCTGCACAGCTGTCATTGTGGCCAAATTTTCCTGAAAATAAGTGTTAACTAATGACAGCTGGGGTGTTGCTCTTCTGCTCTGAGGTAACCCTTTGCATCTCATAGCAAATACTCAACGTGGGCTATTTAGAAGTTTTTAAGGGTGTTGCCACTTTCATCTCTGGGGAATTTGTGTGAATATACACAATAACTTTATGATAGGGAAATGGAACTTGATAAATGTATATGTGAATTCTTGTTCCTTCTAAATATGTGATGGACTTAAAGAATAAAGTTATTACTGGTCCTGTGAAAGGAAGTGGGTCAAGTGGAGAATTCACTAGACTGGAAGAAAATTTCTTCCTATATCATCTGCAGCCACCAAGCTATGTCAAGGGACTAGTTTCTATTCTTCACTTCATTAAAACATAAGGAAATATCCAAAGGACATTTGCAAAAGATATGCGACAGAACTTCAATATTGGGCAAAATGGTGTAAAGTCATGTTACAATTTAGTTCAGCAATATAACCTCAGCCTTGGTGAACTACCAAGAGGCTTTCACCTAGGAAGGTTGGGAGAGAAAGATGGGATTCAGGGTTATTGTTGTAATTTCATGCTAAAAAGAAAGATTCTAACCTTCTTAAAATAATTGAAAAGCGTAAGTTCATTTTACATTTTTGTTCCTTAGCGAACCAACAGAATTTCAAAACATGATCCTAATTTAGATCTCAGAGCTTTAGATTTGTCTGTAATTAGTCCATGATTGCAATAGCTGTGACTTAACAGCAGACTGTATCTATGTGTTGAAATATTTGAGTCCACTTAGAAAAAAATCACAGAAACTGACTGTCTCTGGAATCCTCTCACATAATATCTACCTCAGACCAAGCAGCCGACATTCTGGAGGACATAGGACAGATATCCAGTTCCTCCCCTTACTGAGGGGCTGATTGAAGTTGAGGGTTGCTGGGGGAAGGGGAAAACATTTTTAAAAAATGGATGTGACCACTTACTTGTTGATTCCGAGGCTCAAGTGGATGGCCTATATTGGCAGCACTAATTGGACTTAGTGGGTTGTATATAAGAAGAAAGGACATGAAGATGGATTGGTGACATGTTGAGGGAGATATAGAGGGGAGTTGTTGGGGGAAATGGTAGATAGATTTTCTTATATTTCATTGTATATATGTATAAACTTCTCAAGAATAAAGAAATCTTAATAAATCACTGCAGTTATATAACTATATTTGCATTTTAAAAAAAGGCCTGACTTAGTTCTTCCATGCAGAGTTAATGATTGTTGAGAAGAGAGTTAATTGAGCTTACTGTCACCTGTCTTTCCATGGGCCTGTCATTAATCTTACAGCTTTGGAATCTAGGAACTTTGAGCCTTAACCTTTTCTTCCAGATAAGGTCAGAGGCTGCCCCGAACTGTTTGCATAAGCAGGGTAATTTGTATATACTTGCTTTCTATTGCAAGAGTGTCCTTACATGCTCCAGTGAAAATCTTAGAAAATTATTTCAATAGCTTTTCTTGTAGAAAACAATCTCCATATGTTTTAAAAATCAAATGCAGGGATATGTTAGTGTGTCTGTGTATCTTTCCTGGAGAATATTTACAGAAACATTCTCTTTTACTTTTTCTTTTATATTTTCTTTTACTTTTTGAGATTACAATTATAACATTTCTCCCTTCCTTTTCCTCCCTCTTAACAAGTGGTTCTTAACCCTTCTAATGCTGTGACCCTTTAAAACAGTTGCTCATGTTGTGGTGACCCCAACCATAAAATTATTTTTTTTGCTATTTCATAACTTTAATGTTGCTACTGGTATGAACTGTAACTTAAATATCTGTGTTTTCTGATGGTCTTAGGTGACCCCTGTGAAAGGATCATTCAACCTCCTAGGTGTCATGACCCACAGGTTGAGAACTGCTGCTCTAAACCCTCCAATGTATTTCTGCCAACTCCCCTTTAAATTCATGTCCTAGTTTTATTAATTGTTATTGCATACATATATATTCTTAAATAAAACCTTCTCTGTCCATATAATGCTACTTGTATCCATATGTATATATACAAGTTGTCACTGAATAAACAATTGTGTGACTTTCCCTGGGGAAGACCAACTTTTACTCTCCCAGCTTTCCTAAGTTACCTATAGATCTTTGTGTAGGGGTGAGGCCCCATGAGCTTTTTCTCTGTCCAGTTCAGCATGTCTATTGGTGTCATTCTTGTTCAGCTCACATTGAGGCAGTCATGTTGGTGAGACTTTATGGGTTTAGCTTCTGACATTATTAAGAGATACAATCTCACAGTAAACTCCATGATCCTCTGGCTTTTGAAGTCTCTGCCTCATCTTCTTCAATGTTCCTGAGCTTTAGGTGCAGGTGTGTTTTGTAGATGTGTCCGTTGTTACTGGTATCCATAATTCTTAGTTTTGGTTGTAGTTTTCTATAGTGATCTCTATCTGTTGCAAAGAGAATTTTCTTTGAGGAGGGGATCAAAGACAGACACACAAAAATTTAATAATTTTTTACTATTAAAAGAATATCCCTTTTGCTGAAGACATAAATTATTCATATCATTACACATGGATAAATCAAACTTGTGCCCAACCAGAAACTTCACCCTTATAGACTAGCCTTCAGGGTACTGGAAAGTACTTTGTGTGCTACCAGAGAGAAAAAGTATCAGTATCACCCAGCTACAAACCAGTGACCTGCCTGCAAGATATATTGGTGTAATGATGGCACAAATGTTATGGAAATAATCAATTGCTTTTTAATAATAGGATTTAAGGTCCACTCTATGAGATAGAGCCCATGCTTGGCACTGTGAAAGTGGACAAGAACCTGCAACTAGATAGGTCCTAGGTCCTAGGGACGGAAATCTACTATTATTCTGCTAAAGGAAGACAGCAATATAATGACTCCTAATGGCATATTACTATACTCATAGATCAGTGTATCACTGAATTTTCATCAGAGAAGCTTATTTTTTAGTAGATGGTAATTAACACAGAGACCCAGATCTATGTGAAAGATGAGGAAGAAAGATTACAACATCCATTGGTGATAGGTGACTTCAAGAAAGCAGTGTTTTCCTCACACAACAGAGATGATGCACATATAAACTCACAGAGACCATGATAGCATGTACAAGATCTACACAGGTTCAAACCAGAAAAGCTTCTAGCACTGAAAAGAGGAAGTGGAATTGTAGTTGGAAATTTTTCTGTGTCCTGGCTGGCGGTAAGGACAAATCTCTCCCACTGGTGTCCCCCAAGTAAGCACACAGAGGCTTGTATTAATTATAACTGTTCAGCCATTAGCTCAGGCTTATTACTGATTAGCTCAGGCTTATTACTGATTAGCTCTTACACTTAAATTAACCCATAATTCTTATCTCTGTTTAGCCACATGGCTTGGTACCTTTTCTCTGTTCTGCCTTGTCATCTTGCTTCCTCTGTATCTGGCTGGCGACTCCTGACTCAGCATTCCTCTCCCCAGAATTCTCCTCATCTGCTTGCCCTGCCTATACTTCCTACCTGGCTGCTGGCCAATCAGTGCTTTATTTATCAACAAATCAGAGCAATACATATTCACAGCACACAGAATGACATCTCACAGCATGGAATAATTTCTATACCTAACCAAGAAGCTGTTTGCAGTTGTTATCTGTTGGGGAAGGGCAATTCAGTTTTCTCCTATGGAGTGTCACTGGGTACATCAATCACACTCCAGGCCAGCAGACTCTATGCCCAGATGTAGTTAGTTAACCCCAAACACATTACATCTGTGTGTGTGTGTGTGTGTGTGTGTGTGTGTGTGTGTGTGTGTGTGTTCTTTTATTTGGTATTGTTTTGGTTCTTGTGTCTTAATTTAGTTTTGTTTGTTTGCTTGTTTTGTTTTTTTGACTTCTCTTTTCAGAGAGAAAGAGTGAGTGAGAGAGAGAGAGAGAGAGAGAGATCATGAAGTTGGATACATAGGCAGGTGAAGAGGATCTGGGAGTAATTGGAAGAGAAGAAATAATATGATTAAAATATATTGTAGGAAATTTTTTAAATTAAAAACCTCTTCTCCCTCCAGAGCCTGGTAACTGCTCTTTTATCCCTGGGGAGGGTGGAGCCTCCTAAGCCCCTCCTCACCTCTCTAACTGGATGTTAAAAGGCCCAATATTGTTCAGTCAGGTCTTTTGCAGCTGATCACAGTTGCTGTGTGCAGGGGCATTGATCATGTCATGCCTAGGTCTAATACACTTATTCACTCCAACCAACAATATATAAGGGTTCTCTTTTTGCCACATCCAAGTCAGCATTTACTACACCTTCTGTTATTCATGATGGCCATTCTGAGTGGGGTAAGAGGGAACCTTAAAGTAGTTTTAAAGTAGAACATTTTAAAAACGTTTACTACCAATCATAGTTCTTCTTTTGAGAACTTTCTGTTCAGTTCCATTTGGGCAGTTTGTTTTCTAGGTTTTGTTTTTGGTTTTTTTTTTTGTTTTGTTATTTCTAGACACCAATCCTTAGTCATATGTCTAACTACTATAGATTTTCTCCAGTTCTATGGACTGTTGCTTCATTTGACAGTATTGTTTGCTGTATAGAGGCCTTTTAGTTTTATGAGATTTCATTTGTCAATTGTTGGTCTTCTCCCTCAAGCTAATTGGAGTCCTATTTGGAAAATTGTTATCTTGACTATAAGTTAAAATTTATCCCCTACTCCTTTTCTCTTGCAGTTTCAGGGTATCAGGTCCTATAATGGGGTCTCTGGTCAATTTGTAATTGATTTTGTCCAAGGTGAGAGGTAAGGATGTAGTTTCATGTTTTAGAAGTTGAAATCCTGTTTTCTAAGCAGCACTTGTTGAAGATGCTGTCTTTTCTCCAATATATGTTTTTGGTGTCTTTACAAAAAAAAAAAAAAAAGGTAGCTGCAGTTACATGGAATTATATCTGGGCCCTCTATTCTATGTGTGTAATTTTGTGTCAGTGTCATGATGTTTTTGTTAGTATGATTCTGTAGCACAATTTGAAACCAAATCAGGTATGGTGATATGTCCAACAGTATTCTTTCTGTTTAAGATAGCTTTGTCTATTGTTGGCACTTGTACTACTATAAAAATTTGGAGATAGTTATTTTCAATGAACACGAAAAAATGTCCTAATATTTTAATGAGGTTTGCATTGCATCTGTTGGCTGCTTTGAGTAGAATAGCCATTTCATAATATTAATTCCTCCAATCCATGAACATGGGAGTGTAGCATGAATCTTAAAAGTTCTTATTAATAAAATCAAACCTGAGGCCAGTTATTGGGGTGAACACTGGATGGTCAGAGAGACAGAATAAGCCACAGCTATCTCACCTCGCCAGATCCTCAGCTGGTCTTGTTTCCTCAGACTGGAGGCCTCTGAGTCTTCATCCAGAATGGGTCTCAGCTGAACTGCTGCTAGAAGCCTGAATGCTTAACCAGCCCAATGCTTCTCCAGGCCAAATGCCTCTCCATGACAAATGCCTTTCCATGGCAAATGCCTCTAGTTTCTGGTCCTCACGCCTTATATACCTTTCTGCTTTCTACCACCACTCCCTGGGATTAAAGGCTTGCTTTCTGGGATTAAAGGCGTGGGTCACCATGCTTGGGTGTATCCTTGAACACATGGATTTCTGTCTCTGGAATGCTAGGATTAAAGGCGTGTGCTACCACTGCCTAACCTCTATGTTTAATATTGTGGCTGTTCTGTCTCTGACCCCAGATAAGTTTATTAAGGTACACAATATTTTGGGGAATACATTACCACCACATGGGAGGTCTTTCCATATTTTGGTGTCTCAGTTTTTTCAGTGTCTTAATGTGTTCATGGCAGTGTGGGGCATTTACCCACGAATTGCGGAGATAAATAGATAGAAAATAAAGGATAGCCTTGAGAGGGCCTGGAACCTATTCCAACGGGCCCTGACTGTCTCTGCCACAGGGTATTTATAGAGACGCCAAGGGGTGGAGCAAAAGACCGCCCCCCTGGCACAGCCAAGTGCAGACCATCTCAGACACCTGCACTCAGGCCCATGGTCCCAATCATCCTTTCTATTTGGACCTGCTGGGTAAAGCCACGAGGAACCTGAAAACGGCTTCCCACAGGTCCCCCTTTCTTAATATATAAAAAATAACTCATTATTAATGACTTACAGCAATCTTCATAGCTGTTACACCTCCCAGTATGGGAGTAGAGGATGATAAAGATGGCATTTCTCTTTTGAATTAGGTCCAAGGTGACTACAGCAGTCTTAGCTGCCTCAAGCCCTTTCTAAACCAAAAACTTAATGCAATCGCAAACTTAAAGAATCCCTTAGCTTCATCATTACCATTAACAGGTTAACATAAATATTGCTATACATAGTCACAATTCTCCCAGTCTTACAACTCAAAGCAAACTCTTAACAGAACCACATATGGTGCTGTATATAGTTAATAATTTTCTCAGTCTTACAATTTTAACTCTTAATCATTTGAATTTTCTTGCTAACATAAAATAGGAAAAACTTCAATGTATTCACAAACTTAAATATTTCCTTAACTCCATGAAACCAGGGTGCATTAATATCAATAGGTTAAACATAATTTCTGCAAACGTAATTCAACCTCATAACTCCTCCTTTTCTTTATAATTTTTTAAACAAAATCTCAAACCTAGTTAGAGGAAACCCAAACTTACACAATTCCTACAAACCCATATTGAAAAACAATATTCTCAATCTAACCATTAACACTTTGAAAACTTTTAGGAAAACATCCAAAAGAAGTTTCATAATAAAACTCTTTACACTTTAAATTTTAGTATACCCATTTGCATTTCTTACTAACAAAACATAACATTAATCCACTCAAATAACAAGAAAATATTTTTAAATTAAATAGACTAAGGAATATTAACTCTCCCTTTTCTTTATAATTTTTTTAAGCAAAGTCTCAAGCCTAGTTAGAAAATCCAAACTTTTCCGTTTAAACAGTTCCATTTGTAGCACAAAACCAGTTCATAAGTAATTCCATTTTTACATAAACTGTTCCACAAAACAATTGCATTTTTAACACAGAACAATACATGAATCACCAGCATATATGCATACACAAAACTGCATCTTGAGTCAAGGTAGAAACAATAAATTTCTTCATTTAAACAGTTCCATTTTTAACCCAATTCCAGAAAACAGTTCCTAGGTCATTACTATAAGTAAACTCAAAATTGTCCCATTGCAATGAAAGCTATTGTTCATTTCATTTCTTAAGTCCCAAAATTCAAATAATAAATTTTGGTACGAGCCTTCCAAATTTGAAGAAATCCATAACAAAACCTTTTTGTAGTTTAATCTAATTTTCTTAAGTTCAAAAAAAGTAAATTCTGATATCAGACTTCAATTTCCAAACATGAAGAGATGTTTTATAACCAAAATGTTTTGCAGTTAACAATTTTAGTTCAAAGAAGCATCTCTGCAACTTTTGCTCTAAGCCAGAGACCTTTTTAGGTACAGTAGTATTCTAAACAGCACCGTTTTTGATGTTAGCTCAGGTTTTTCTGTGTTGCATTGATTTTCAATGGATCTCAGCTACGGATGCCTTGTGCTGGTTCTGGCGTCCGCCATTCTTAGCTTCTTAGTGGCTTCTGGAGCTTTTGAAACCATTCAGACTGCCTGCTTTGCAGTCTACTAGGACACTAACTTCTGTGTCTCAGGTTCTTTCACCATATACATTAAGCATAGACTCACACTTAACATTTACACTTTTTTTTAACAAACTCACATATAACACATTTTGCCTTGCAAAGCATTTAGACTCACATTCAACATTTACACTTTTTTACAAACTCACATATAATGTATTAACATCTATTTATTTATACTCCTTAAGGAAACTGTAGAACTACTTTAGCAAATATATTTCTTATTACTTCTTATATACTTCTTATATTCATTCCATCTTATTCTTATTTAAACTTACATTTACAACTAGCATCTTTACTTCTTACAAGCTTATTACTATATGTCTTAAGACTACATTAGATACTTCTTGCAAGATTATATTCTTAAAGGAACTCTATTGATCTATTTTACAAACTTATATAGGGCTACCATTAGCACATATTTAACTTAGCAAACACCTAAAGATTTCTTAACACAGATCTAACAAGACAGAATAATTTCTACAAACTCACAAATCTTATTTTCATCTTTTTCTGCTTACTCTTAATTATCATCACTATCTCTATTAGAAAGATTTTCTTAACTAGACAGGAAGTACGTACATCATTTCTAAAGTTTAGAGTTTATAGTTAGCTTTGCTATACAACACTGGGATTTAGTGAGTGTTGTCGTTATAGAGTTGTGATGCTTGCTGCTAGGGGACTGTAACATTGGGACGAAGCCACACTCCAAAGTTGCCAGTTCTCTCAGCCATCAGGAACGGGCAGAGATGCACTGTCAGCGGTAAATGGTTTTTAACTACAGGCTGTCCCCTTCACCCAAATTCATAATAGCTCCCCTAAGTACTTCAATTCAGACAAACGTTTCTATTACAGCAGTACTTTTGGTTTGTTCTACCAAAAAACTTCACGCTGAGTGTGAAATGACAGTATTTAGCTGCTGTAAAGCTCTTTGCAAAGTACTGCACAGCTATTAGGTGATATAAAGTATTTTTCTAAAGGAGCTCGTAAAGCCAAAAGCGGCACAGCTCTGAACTCTATTTCCTCACTGTTTGCATTAACCAGTGACAAAACCTCAGAAATACTAATCGAGCCACTTCCATTCTGGTTCCTTTATAGGAACGTCATTGGAGCTGACCTTCCTTAGTTCCATGCTCCTTACCAGATGCTCTGGTAACCACCAAGCTTCATTCTCCTCTTGTGAAAAAACACAAACATGTCCTCGACCCCATATTAAAACAGGATCGGGACCCTTCCATAATCCCGAGCAAAGATCTTTCCATTTCACTTGAGCAAAAGTCGCTTGGATGCCACTGTGCCAAAATCTATCTACGGCGGACTCTTCATAGACATCCATTTTCAAAAAGTTCAGAACAAAAAGAGCATGATTTAATGCATTATGTGGTGATTGAGGGTAAATTTCTTTCTTTTCTATTTTTATTTTTTGAAGTTGTGTTTTAAGACTGCTATGAGCCCTTTCCACAATACCTTGTCCCTGAGGATCATAAGGAATACCTGTTTTATGTACGATTTCCCATTGGGTACAAAACTGTTGAAATGCCTTACTACTATATCCAGAACCATTATCAGTTTTAATAATTTTTGGTATACCCATATACGAAAAACACTTCAAGCAGTGCATAATTACACGTTTTGTAGCTTCCCCAGGTTGTACACTAGCCATTAAAAATCCTGAATAAGTGTACAATGTTCACATGTCTTAATTTGCCAAATTCTGCAATAGGCGTAACATAATCATTCATTGCAGGCAGTTTGTTCAAAAGGCAAAGAACTTTTTAAATTTCAACATAAGTTTCTTCATATCTAAAAGAATGTTCAGTGTATAAACTGCTTTCTCTTGCTTTCTTAAGGATTTTAACGTGGCTTGTTTGTTCTTAAAAGGTAGTTTTTTGTCATCCAACTACTGTAAAAACTTCACACAGCTATTAGGGTAAATTAGGCATTCTACCAAAGGAGCCCCAAACAGCGAAGCACCTAGTTCTGTATCCTTTCAGTTTTTCACTGGAACTGACACTTAAACTCTTAGACGATTTTCCTCATTATTCTTCCAAAAGCTGTATTTTAAGTTTACCATGAACGTATTTTTGAGCTGACAAAAGTGTTTCAGGGCAATGTCACCATCTTTAGCAGAAAAACTACCTTTCCCAGAATGCATTTCCCTTATATCAGTCCCTTATTGCAAGTTAGCTTTTGGACCTCATTTCCCATAGTTCTTTTTGCGTCTGAGAGTCAACTAGTTCTCTTTTACCAGACTTGCTTACAAATTCTTGCCTGGGAGGTTTGAACAAAGTTTTTTGCTTTTGCAACGGGAGATTTGAACAAGCATTTTACATTTTCAGCCATGGCACACTGGGAGATTTCTATTCTCTCCTCAGCTGGCTTCTCTCCTTCATTTGACACTGGCCCCCAAATCAGAACTGCATCTGCTTCCTTAGTGCACATTGAGGTGGGCAGTTTCTGATAGCAACTTTCCTTGATGGTTGTGCTTGCCTTAGCCAATCAGTGGAAAACAAAAGCATTTACAATAGTTTTTCCATAGCTCCTTCAGAGAGATTTTTCTCCCACTGATTTTATTCTCATTTTGCTTGTTCCTTTCCCCCCAGATGCAGAGCTTCAGCTATCTGTCTGTGGCTCTGTACCTCTGCTAGCTGCCTTTGGAGGTAGGGGCTTTTTTTCTCCCCCCGAATCTGCCTCAAACTCTAGCAGCTTTGTCAGGTCATGCATTTTCTGGGGAGGAATCTGTCCCTTTTCCATTTCTTCAGTCTTTCTCCCTGACAGTACCCAGTTTGGTCTCAGTTTATCCCCTCTACCCGAGAAAGTTTCTGACACTACAGTGGCAGCTTTCCCTGCTACTGAAGGTAGGGGCTTTTTGTCCATTTCTGTTCTGGGGGGTCTGTGTGGTTTGCATACAGACTGAAAATCTAACAAGGGAGCTTTTTGCCATTTCTAAACTCCCATTAAAACAGGTGTTTTTCCCTCAGGTCTTTCATCTGACCCAGTCCCCCAGTGGGTTGCATTTGCTTGTCTGGGTGCTCAA
>CABHPP010139324.1:0-40359 GCA_902168425.1 Peromyscus attwateri | reverse complement strand
TGGGTAAGTAGAAGCAATAGAAACAAGTGATACATTATGCATAGAAAGGTACAAGTAATACAGGAAGATGAATAGTGCCAATAGCACAGGTCACAGGGAGGAGCAAGTGAAGGTGTGCTCACAGTGCAGGTTACTAGACACTGCTCTGCGGGACTGGTTTCCACTAAGTTAGAATGGTTTAAAGAGATAGAGAGAGCTGTGCAATTGGAAATCAGGAAGAGTGCTTTTGTAATCCTTTCCTAGGCCTTTGATTCCAGAATTATGTTAAAGGAGTTTTAAATATTTTAGGCAGTTCTTGAACACTCTTCAGGTGGAATTAAATCTTTTATTATGTCTATCTCTGGACATAATGAGATCATTTTCAGTTCTTTCAGTGATTAAGTAGCATATTCCTCCAGCTGAGAGTCTTGGCTGGTTGTTCTTCAAGTAGTGGCGGAGGATCCTTTCCCCTGGGTTTTTAAGAACTTCTCTGCTAGGTAGTGGCAAGAAATGTCACCTGTGGGATCTCAGTTTTTTCTTGGTCTTACTGTTCTGAGCCATCACACTGGGATTACTGTTGTAAACCTGGATGCATCACACCAAATTATTATAGTGAATCCAAAAATACTAGAAATCAACCAAACAGTTGACACGAAAAGCCCATGAAAGTGAGCCCAGAGAGGGACAGCAGGTGAAAGCTCTTCATAGCCTTCAAAATGTGTCTCCAGCCAGGAGGAAGTATGTTAGAAGTCCATGAGACACATTGGCTCTTCCCATCACTTTATCCCAAGGACCTATTAAAATGACCAGCACACAGTAGACACTGAGCAACTGGAATAAGAGAATAAATACCTAAAATCTGTGTATATTTTACAGAGTGTGAACGAGTCACATAATCTAATTTGGAAACAGAATGGCTGCATTTTTAACCTTTGTGTCATGGAGTATATAGTTAAGATTTACCTAAATGTATAGTGCCATGAGATTAATGTGCATTATATTATATGTATTATATTTTGTTGCTTTTATTGCCAAAAATTGGTGAAGAGAAACTGATCACGGCAACTCTTACAAAGGAAAACATTTAATTGGGGCTGGCTTACAGTTCAGAGGTTTAGTCCATTATTGTCACGGTGGGAAGCATGGCGGCACGCAGGCAGACATGGTGCTGGAGAAGTAGCTGAGAATTCCACATCTGGGTCTGAAGGCTGCAGGAAGAGTAACACTAGGCGTGGCTTCAGCATCTGAAACCTCAAAGCCCACCCCCAGTGACACACTTCCTCCAACAAGGCCACACCTCCTAATAGTGCCTCCCCTAGGAGCCTGAGAGGGACATTTTCATTCAAACCACCACACCCACCTAGCACACGTTGGTGTTTTGTCTCATTTGCTGTTTCGTGTGATGAGACTGATGCTGTTGTTATAGCCGTTTTACAGAGGAGTGAAGCTGCAGCTTAGGGAGTTAAACAGTCAAGTCCCACATCTAATAAGGGACAAAAGCAGAATTTGAACCACAGTAGTCTTATCCAATTTAGGTTGTCTCTCTACTGTGGGTGCTTTTGTCTGAATTCTTTTCTATTAGCTCTTGGAAAATGTATTTATGATCATTTCCTTATTTCATGAACATGTTATCTGTCCACTCATACATTGTATTCCTTCTAAGAAAGCCTCGTCTGTTTTTAATAAAAGCAAACCTCGTCTTCTTTTTCAAATGGGCTGTATACTCAAAACTTCTCTTTATCTGCATGTATAGTTAAGCAAGGAGTTTATTAGTACATTTATAAAGTGTTTGATAAAAACCTTTATGGTGATAAAATTCTTGGTTCATGTAAGGTTAAAAATGTAAATTCATAGGCAATTTTAACATTTCCTTTTTAAATGTTAGCTAAGGTGGTTTTTATTTTATTTTATTTTATTTTATTTTATTTTATTTTATTTTATTTTATTTGGTAGACAGGGTCTCACTGTGTAGCTGGGGCCAACTCCAACCTTGCTGTCTTCCTCCATCCTCCTGAGTGCTGGAGTTACAGGCATGTGCCACCACACCTGATAAGGTCCTCTAAATACTAAACACTCCTTATTCTCAGACTTGTGCTTGTGTCTTATATTAACATAGATATATCCATTTTAATGCTTAAGTATAGAAACTAATTTCTTTAAAAATTGAGTTTTTCATGACTTAGTCACTAACAGATATATTCCCAATGCAGAGAACAGTTCAATTGTTAGCCCGAAATAAATGAAATTAATTTGGGGTTACATTTTAAAGTGGTTTCAGAAAATTTAAAAATCGACAGTTCAAAAAAATGATTTCAATTACTTGGTTTCATTGAATTAGTTTATTTTTATATGACTTCAGATGCTTTCTAGTGCAATTAAGTTATATTAATTGTAAGAGTAGCTATTTCTTGGTTAGTGCTGAGGACCAAAATTTTCTTAATTTAGTGCTGAGGACCAAACCCAAGGCTTTGTGCATGCTAGGCTAACACTCTCCCACCGAGCTACACCTTCAGCCACTTAATTGTTCCTCTCTGTGTATGACTGAAAATAAGCTTTGTTTTTCTAAACTCACAAAAATTAAGTAATGCTTGAAGCTTTATGTAACTCTATAGTATTTTTACTGGTAATATTTATTTTATACTGAACATTTTTATCTCTATTAACTTACATTGTTCAAAATAATGTGTTTCATTATATCTCCATAACATATTTAATGAACTTGGATCATATTCATTCCCCAAGAAATTGTATTTTGTTTTAATTTTAAGTCAAATTATACACATATTTCTTTGTAAATTGGCAGACTGCACATGCATTTATACTTAGCTATAAGATAAATGCTTAAATTAGTTTGTGAGGTAGTCACAGTATATTTAAGTAACTAATTTTATGAGGATATTGTTTCCTCTATCTACAACAGGTAAAAAAAGCATTTTAAAAAGAGAACTGTATTCTTAGGAATAGAATGGCTAATGATTTAGAAATAAATTTTAAGTCTACTTATTTTTTTCTGATAATGCAGTGGTACCATGGTTGAATGTAATTCCCATTATAATAGTGATAAAACATGAAACATTTATATGGGAGGTATTTCGCTCACCTATCTTTGAATTTCTGAAAGAAATATTAATTTTTTTCTGCTACCCACTGTGCCTCCTGATTTTGCTGCTCATTCTGTCAAGAATTGCTAGACTGAAAATAGACTATGACTTGGTGCCCTAAGGAATCAGTCAGTACACGTTTCACTTTCTCCATATTTGTTATATACAGTATGGCACTGATAACTCATTGAACCTGAAGAGAGGTTGTCAAGACTGTTGAGCATTGCTTCTACAGCTGAAAAGCTGTATGCCAGTATAACTTGTGATGAAATCTTCTTGCCAAAGAA
Organism: Peromyscus attwateri; assembly: GCA_902168425.1. Taxonomy (NCBI): domain Eukaryota; kingdom Metazoa; phylum Chordata; class Mammalia; order Rodentia; family Cricetidae; genus Peromyscus; species Peromyscus attwateri. The sequence goes on along the minus strand of CABHPP010139324.1, from coordinate 36,992 downwards.
AAGATAAATTGTTTTATGTAGCTAGGTTATTAAATTATAACCTGCCAGGGCTTGTGAATTGTGAATTACAGATTATTTAAAAAAAAAACCAAATAAATATAATCCCTGCTTCTATCAGCACTAGAGTATAGATGGGTAATAAGTAGTTTGAATTTAATGGGACAAGATAAATTGCATTGCAATCTTATGGGTTTAGTGCTACTAAGTAGGAGATAATTTTTCTCTTTTAAAAACATTTTTTCTTCTTTACTCAGGGCATGTAGCTCAGTGGAAGAGCACTCACATACCATGCCCAAGATCCTGGGCTTCATCCCCCACATGACAAAAAGAAATAAATATTTAAAGAAACAAAACAATAGCGTGAGAGTCTTGGACATGGTTCCTGTGTTGTCATGACTGTTGATTGTGAGAGGACAATGAGAATCAATGCGCTTCCTGTCATTTTGAAATCCATTTACCTTGTATCTTACCCAGGTTCCAGTCATCGCCCTCTCTGCTACTGCAAGTTCTTCGATCCGGGAAGATATTATACGTTGCTTAAACTTGAAAAACCCTCAGATCACCTGTACTGGATTTGATCGACCAAATCTGTACTTAGAAGTTAGACAAAAAACAGGGAATATCCTTCAAGATCTAAAGCCCTTTCTTGTCCAAAAGTCAAGGTAAAGATATAATGACAGATGAAATTCTTCTTAAAGAAATTATTTATTTTTTTCTATATGTTTTCTGCTTCAAATTTTATGTAACTTTGGTTCAAGTTAAGTGTAATACTACATAATCAGGTCAGTGGCCTAGATTAAAGGACATTAAATATTAAATATTTTTATTAATTCTTTGAGAATTTTATATAACATAGTTTGATTGTAATTACCCTTTATTACTTCCCCAACTCCTCCCAGATCCATTCATCTCTCTACTACCTGACTGCATAACTACTCTCTTTTAAACAAACAAACAAACAAACAAACAAACAAAACTAATATATCCATTCTTGTTTGTGCTGTCCATATACTTCTAGGTAGGGGGCCATCCACAGGTGTATGGACAGCTAGTCAGGAGCTATAGCCTTAAAGAAAACTAACTCTCTCCATCTCAGACACTACCAGCTGTCTCTAGTGCCTCAGTTAGGGGTTGGGGCTCCCAGAGTCCTTCTCACGTCATACTAGAGTGCTGACTGGCTTGGTCCTGTGCAGACAACCACAGCTACTCTGAGTTCATGAGTGCAGTGGTCCTGTCATGTCCAGGAGACACTGATTCACCCCAGTTTTCTCTGACCATTGGCTTTTACAATCCATTTGTCCACTCTTCCATGATGTCCAAAGCATATATATTTTGTGAGAGGCAGAAGGGTAGATGGGCAGGAACTAATTCTTTTGATACTGTTTTTATTTTATACTATAACTTGAATAGGGCATACACTTTTAATAATTTACAAGTAAATGAACAAATAAGACATGAACCTTTCTTATGAGTTCTATCTACTTTACTAATTACATGACCTACCTCTGCTATAGGGACTTTTTTTTTAATAGTCTACATGGAGTCTGCACTGTTCCAGGGACTGCGCTAGGTGCTTTATACAAGTGAGCTTGCTAAATCATCTAACTGACAAGAAAGCTACCGATCTTCATTGTACTGATGAAGCTGGCCATTGTGCTTCTAAGACTTGTTTTGTTAAATATATTTTGTATGTTTTATTTTGTATGCTAAGAACCTTTATAGTGCCATATTCTCTGACCTGCCTGCTGAGTGCAAAGTTGCTATTTTCATGATATGAAGTAGTCTGAATAAAGTAAAATATTTTCTCCTACCAGTACAAACACAAAAGAAGTCCAGGTAAATGAGATCTTAGAGTATTGTTAGTGTTTTGCACTTCTAGAAAGGATAAAAGTGGAAGAGACGGACCCGAGGCCAAGGAAGCACTGGTTCTTGTTGTGGATCTTAGGGAATAATTTCAGTAACAACTAAGCTTTGCCTGTTGTTCAGAACAGAATGGAATAGAATGAATAGAATAGTTTTTGCTACTCTAGCGTCTCCTTGAATACATTGTACTACACTTTCCTTTTACAGCAGAGGGACAAGTCCTCTACATTCCTACAGTTATGTCACTACCTAGCCCCTAACCTCTGGTCCTTTCCCAATGCACATTAGTCTCAAGATCTATGGCTCTTTCTCCTTATAGTGACTCTCTCCCTTCTTAAAGATCGAGTTTTTAAAGTGCCTCCCCCATCTTCTTTTCTGATGTTGCATTTTCTTATTTTTCTGCCTTTGTTTGCCTAACAATATTCTATGGAAATGCTTTCTTCTCATTTTTACGTTAATTCTGCTAATTGAGATTATTTTTTAGCCCAGACTACTATAATCTTTCCCAACACATCTATCTCCTTGGTGCTCCTTGGTATATTCTATAGATAACTTTCAGTTTTATCATCTGCAGACATCCTTAGACCTTGGAGTAATGTTTTATCTTTAAATCTTATGTAATATTTTATGCAACATTGAAACTATTCAGTTACCATTTTAAATAAGCAAAGACAAGTCTGCTGTGCTACCTTTCTTGAAATATTTGTAGCCAGACCTTATAAGTTTGAAAATCATGTTTTCTTTTAAACAACCAGATTGCTGATTTTAACTCTAATTTGGGCCAATATTGAATGCCAGAGTTCTGACCTCACATGATTTGTTTTCACATTTGTCTGTCCACATGTTTGGAGTTTCAGAGAGCTCCAGCACTGGCTTTTGGGTCTGCTGACTCCTTAAAGACTTAGTAGAAAGCAAAGATTGTGAAAGGTAAAAGCCCGACTACCCTGAAGCATACGTATGATAGATGTGTTTGCCTTCTCCGTCTCCACCCTCTCCACAGTTCTGCCTGGGAATTTGAAGGTCCTACTATCATCTATTGTCCTTCCAGAAAAATGACAGAACAAGTTACTGCTGAACTTGGGAAACTGAACTTAGCCTGCAGAGCATACCATGCAGGCATGAAAATTAGTGAACGGAAGGATGTTCATCATTGGTTCCTTAGAGATGAGATTCAGGTATGAGGACCAACCGCCTTTCTCTGAATTCTTCATAAGAAATATAAGTAGCCATCAAATATTTATTCATCAAAATTTCCAAGTAATTTTGTTGTATTAGGCATAGTGTAATTACTCTGATAAGGGCAATCATTGTATACTGAAAATAGGTGTAGTAACCACACAGTTTAGTGAAAATAACAAGATGTATCTGTTACTGAGCAACACAGAGGGGAAACACTAGCTCTGGCAAAGCAGGTTTTGTAATGAGAGTGGCCATGTAGGAATATGACACCCGAGGAGAGTCTAACTTTGTCAAGTTCACTAGGTCAGTAGGTAATGAGGGCAAAGGCGTTGGTTGCAGAACCCCAGGAAAGAGCAGCAGGTGCAGAGACACTGTCCTGAGCACACTGGGCTCAGAGAAGGAGGAGTTTGGAGTGAGTGGAGCGGAGGATGAGTGGTAGGAATGGCACAGTGAGGGGGAGTGAGGAAAGTGTAGAGACCAGCAGGAAGTTGGGTGATTGGCCAACTGAAAGATGAGAAGGACCAGTGGGTACAGGCGCTTGCCTCCCAGCCTGAAAGCATCAATCCTTGTCCTATTCTTTCCAATGGCAGGAACAGCTCTTATGCTTGTTTATAGATGTTTGTCCACATTCATTAATGTTTTTATTATTTCAGTGATAGGGCAGTTTGTTGGATGCATCTGGTTTACTGCCGGTCTTAGTTACTTTTTTGTTAACTGGGCTAAGATACATGACCAAGGTACCTTACAGAAGAAACAGTTCAATGGGGGCTTGCAGTTCCAGAGATTGAGTTTCTGATCATCATGGTGGAGAACATGGCAGCAGGCAGGAAGGCATGGTGCTGGAGCAGCAGCTGAGAGCTCACATCTTGATCCATAAGCACCAGGCAGAGAGAGCTAACTGGAATGGCATAGGCTTTTGAAACCTCAGAGCCTGCCTCAAAGCCTACCTCCTCCAACTAAACCGTATCACCTAATTCTTTGCAAACAGTTCTACCACTGGATATCATTATTCAATCATATGAACTTACGAGGGCCATTCTCATTCAAACCACCACGCTGCCAATGTATAACTTGATTGAAGCATTAATATTTTAAAAGATGGCTTAAAAATCTTCAGTGGGCCTTTCTAATGCAGCAAGTCACTAATTTGAGTCTACCTTATAAAAATTAAAGTTTATATCAATAGTTGCATTCTAGCTAACATCGGGTAGTGTTTTGTCTAGCAGTTGGTCCTGTAGATTCCTTCCTGGCCATTATTCAAAAACTTCACATATTTTTTGAAACATTTCCCTTTTTTAACATGGTGAAATACATGTTATCATTTGTGTACAGTTTTGTCTGGGACTCTTGAAACTGATTGCTTTCTGTTGAGTGTTTATTGAGTTCCTACTGAATCCATCAATGTAACAATTTATAAATAGTAATTTCTATCATTTTCCAATGGATTTCTGTTTTATGGCAGCCACAGAAGCTGACCTTTGTAGCTCTTCATATGATAGACTGATACTTTAAACCATTTTATATTTATAATTTTAGAAAAAAATACTTTATTTAGTATCTACTCAAATCACAAGTGCACCTAGCTTTCCAGTGTTTGCATGTAACTCTTTGTTCTCAAATTTTATTGCAAACTTTAGCTTTGTCCTTCCTATATTTTAAGATACCTTTTCTTGAATGAAATTATGAATAACTTATTTGGTAAAATAACTTTAATTTGTACCTGAAAGCTTATAGGGGTAGTTTGAAAATCTGGTTAGTAGATTAGTTGACATCAAAAGAAAAAATCATCTGGTTATTGTTGGAATTATATTGCTTATTAATTACTAGCTGTATAGAACCTGTTTTCTTTGCCTAAAGTTCTCACCTCCACAATTGTGCCCTGATTACCATTTTCTTATCCTTATTTTGCATGTTTTACTTTGATTTCCTATATTCTTCCTTTCCTCCTTCCTGTCATTCTCCTGGCCCATCCCAGAACACATGTTATTGACAACATTTTAATCTTATCTGCACGTGCAGCTACTTCTGTTGTATCTTCAGTGAAGTGTCTTCTCCAGTCCCCTCTCCCAATCCTTCCCACTGACTCTGGGAGTTTATTGCTATATCTTGTCATAATTGGCTTGTACTGCCATCTCAATTTTTTGTTAGTTTTTATGATTCTCTATTGACTCCCCACTTAAAATGTTGCAGTTCACTTGTCTTTCATATGTGTTACTGTTCTTTCCCTCCCATGCCTGTGAGTTCCTAGACCCCTTCCCCTTCCCTGTAGATGCAAGTTTCTGTCTCGCCCAGTCCCGCAACTGTTCAGTTCCAAGTAAACACACAGAGATTTATATTAATTATAAACTGTTTGGCCTGTTGCTCAGGCTTATAACTAACTGGCTCTTACACTTAAATGAACCCATAATTCTTGTCTATGTTTAGCCACGTGGCTTGGTACCTTTTCTCAGTCCAGCGTTCTTATCTCACTTCCTTTGCGTCTGGCTGGTGACTGCATCTCTGCCTTTCCTCTTCCCAGAATTCTAGTCTGGTCACCTGGCCTACACTTCCTGCCTGGCTACTGGCTAATCAGCATTTTATTAAACCAATATGAGTGACAAATCTTTACAGTGTACAAGAACATTATCCAGTACTTCTCTGTTGGTTTACATCATAATTTGGGTTAGCTGTTATACAGTTATTAATCTAAACACTTTGTCTTTAATCCTTATAATATATTGTTATATTTTTGCTTATTGTTTTATATTCCTGTTATTAAAGTTTTTTTTCTGTGTACTCATTACTAATTCTTCTGAGTTTTTTTTCCCAACCATATAAATGCTACTTTAGTTGGTTCATTTATGTTAGATTATTTGACAGTTTTATCTTCTTGATATACCCATCAAAAAGATGTAGCATTAACTGCATTTCACTCTGCAGTCATGAATGATGTAGTTCTTAGAATAAGACATTCTGTTATCAGGTGAGGACACTTGAAACTTCATAATAATACAAGTTTTATTTACAGTAGTAACTGTTTCTCATGGCTGCAGGTATCCAGAGAAACTGCTTTATTTGCTTCGTACAGAGATGAATAGAAATCATATTTTATGGTCACTAACCTTTATTTGTATTTGGATAGATAATCTTTCAGTCTGTAAGTGAAGTTGAAGTTATATTGAATTGAAGTTATATTAAATTCACCTTTATGTCAGTGAACGAGCTATTGTTTTATTATTTTAAGTTTTAGTTATGTTGAAATGTGATTTTCACTGTGTTATTGTTTCTTCTCAGTGTGTTGTAGCTACTATAGCTTTTGGAATGGGCATTAATAAAGCTGACATTCGCAAAGTTATTCATTATGGTGCTCCTAAGGAAATGGAATCCTATTACCAGGAAATTGGTAGAGCTGGCCGTGATGGACTTCAGAGTTCTTGCCACGTACTCTGGGCTCCAGCAGACTTTAACTTAACTAGGTAAAAATGCTTATTGCTTTCACCTTACAAATTTCTTTTTCCCTTTCCAATAAAGTATTGGAGGTAGTGTCTAAAATTTCAAGTGATCTGTGAGAATATTTAAAGGGGTCACAACTGAAAAGTGAGCGAAACTAACAGAACACCCATGAAGAATATTTGTGGTAAGTGTTGTCACAGAGGAGATGATCCAGTTCTACCAGTATCTGGTTAGTGTGAGGAGCTAACAAGATCAGGACTCTCCATGGACGTAACATAGGTCTCACGGCATACTGTCTTGTTGTACAGCTCTCTCTGCGTGTTGCTTATGGATCTTGTTTGTTTTAAGACAGTGTCTCACTCTGTAGCATTGGCTGGTCTAGAATGTAGACCAAGCTGGCCTTGAACTCACAAACATCCCTCTGCCTCTGGAATGCTGGAATTAAAGGTGTGTGCTACCACCTCTGGCCCAAATAAGTTTGATAAATGCTATGTGTTAAGTGCTATGAAAGAAAGTTGTTTAGAGAGTGCTGTTTACCAACTTGAGAAGTCAGGTCAGACTTCCCTGAAGAAGTGGTAGCTAAAAAGAGTCAGATCAGATAAGTAGAAAGGTTTATGGTAAGAGCTGAGATCTTTCTTCTAGGAATATTGAGTATATTTTACTTTGTAACATGTAGCACTGAACTCTGTCCCCTGTAAGCAAGCATTCTTAACCACTGAGCTGTCCCTCCAGGCCAGGAATCTCTGTCTTTATCAACCTTTTTTTGAAACTAATTTAAATTAAGTTGGATAGAACACATCTATGCAAGCTAGTATTAAATTTGGAATATATCAAATACCCGTTGCTTAACACCAGACCTTATTTTATTTGTGCATTATGCTAATATGCTAGAAACATTATAGGCCTGTGTTTTCTACTGCAAGCTCATCAGTAGTTATAGTTCTGGTTTACTTGGGTTTTAAAAGATATGCTAAGAGGTTTATCGCATTAAGATTGGTCAGGAAGTAATGGTGGTGCCAGAACACCCCCACAGTTGTCACTTATTATACATGGGTGTTGGTCTAGGACCCTCAGATACCAAGAATCTCACCATGCGCAAGTCTCTTGTACAAAACAGCACAGTATTGGTTTATGGCTGTGTACTCCCTATATACTCTGTCTCTAGCTTAAGTATAAAATCTGTTATAAAGTAAATGATGTGTACATAGTTTTATATGTAATGTTTAGAGAATTATGACAAGAAAAAAGCCTCACCATGTTCCGTGCAGGTGCAACCATTGTAAGTCTGGTAGGACTTTAACTTGGGTTAACCGATCTCAAGTGTTGAGTTAGTGGATACAGATGATGAAGTCCTCGAACTTTTAGATAGGTTTTAGATAGACACAGATAGATTACTCTGTGTCAGTGACAAAGGGGCTAAAACTGTAGGGGAAGGATAAAGCAGAATAGAGTACGCATTGAGGATGAATTTGTTCCATCAAGGGTCCCTGTAGTTTATAAAAGTTTTAGGCTATCTCATGCTAAAGTTCTGTGACTAGGAAAAGAAACTTGTCTAAGTGATCATGCAATGATTTTAGCTTCCGGATGTTTATTTATTTGTTTAATTTTTGTGATGCTGGGTATCACATCTTGGCCTCACTCATGCTAGACAAGCATGTCGGCCACACCCTCAGTCACTATTGTGTAATTTTGTATTCCTTATTCTGTGATTTTGTATTTCTTACTGCAGAGCGATAGCACAGGCAGTGTCCCGATGATCCTATTTACTCTATTTATATTCCTGTCCAGTAGATACTGCCATCTTTTCTTTCAAAGAGAACAATTTAGAGAGTAATCTTAATCTAATGAATCTTTTACTAAGTGCAACTGATTTAATGCTAATAATTTTAGAATTGTTAATTTTTTTGTGAAATATTATATTTAACTAATTTAATAGTAGTAAAAGAAGAATAAAAATAATAAATATTTTGTTGAGTTTCTTTTTTTTTTCAAATGAAATGAACATGTAAATGAACATGGATAAGATTATTTAAATGTATTTCATCCCAACCAAATATACTAAGATACAGTTCTGAGAATAGGCATTTTTTTTCTTGATTCTATCCCAGAAGGCTGAGGAAACTAAATAAAACTTATTTTCTTAAATCTCTGAGCTAGTAAGTATGAAATTAGATAGTAGCATAGGAATTAATGTTTCCAGTTTAAGGGATTTGGAGGAAAAATAGATTGTGAATGGTCCATTGTAAACATAGTTTTGAATAATGGATCATTTGTACATTCAAACTTTCTAGAACCCCTTGCAAATTGTATACAGATATTTTGATTAATCAGAAGGCTGGGTATTGCAAATGTTAGTGAGTGAAGTCCATAATGATGAGGTTCAGCATTAACATTTAGTTATTATATATTCAATTAGAGTTTCATATTGCAATAGCTAAAAACCACTTCATTCAGACTTTTTGATTGTTGGAAAGATGTGCAAAACGACCTGGAAGACTTCATCACCTTGTATTTGAAATACATGAATCTGGTCACGGAAGGCAGAAAGCAACAGTTGTGCGGAGCTGTAGCGGCACTGACTTACAGATACCAACAAACATGCTGTTACTGTCATTCCACCGTTCTAAGTACAGTTAGTGTTGTGGCTGGAAAATTAGTTATGACTGGCCAAGGAAGAAACTTAATTCTCATACTTTACTATTGTCCTTAAGTGTCCCCACAGTACAGAGGGACAGCGTTGGAGGGCTGAGCTGTCCTCTGAAAAGCCAGTGGGATAAAGGTTCATACTAGAATGATGAGCTTCTTTAAGTATTCCTTACATAGATGCTTTAACTTTCTCATAAAACATCACTTACAAGATAATTTTCCTGTGAAAAGTTCAGGATCCATGTATCAGAAAGCTCACCAGAAACCATGGCACATACGGTCTGTGAATCAAACTGAAAACCTTCGAAGCCATCGATGGAATTCTCTTGTCAGGGGCATGACTGGGAACAATACAGGCCATTTCTAGGGGGACAGAAATATTCTTTATTATAATACAGTGGGGGATTCTGTGGGTTATTAAAAATAAAATAACAAAATTGACAGTATAATTTTAAATATTCTTGTGATTTTCAATTGGCAGGCATCACCTTCTTGAGATACACAACGAAAAGTTCCGATTATATAAATTAAAGATGATGGTAAAAATGGAAAAATATCTTCGTTCCAATCGATGCAGGCGACAGTATGTATTATTTGTATTTCTCAGTTAGTAGCATAGGTCTTTAGATGGTACTTTAAAAAAGTTAATTAAAAGTATTTTTAAAGAATATTTGCTTTATACATACTGAATTTTAGGACGTGTTTATTTGTGTTTAAATAAATTGATATGAGGTATTGTGGTCCCAAATAAATACAGTAATGATGGCAATAACCTCATTCTCGGTGGTGGTTTAATATGTCCATATTTATTCTTTAATTTAAAACTTTCTCTTCCTCAGAATCATCTTGTCCCATTTTGAGGACAAACGACTACAGAAGGCTTCCTTGGACATTATAGGGACTGAAAAATGCTGTGATAATTGCAGGCCCAGGTAAAAATTTCTTCTTGATGAGTATTCTAGAAACTGTTGTTTCTCTTTCCTCTCAAATCATGTTTCATTACATTTTTATTGGCTGGTGAGTAGTTTTTAAAAAATGGCATAGTTACTTTATTTAAAATAAAACAATGTGAAGAGGTTTACTTTTATACAATAAAGCCTTAAAATGGTAGGCCTAGCTAGTCAACTGTTGCATCTAACTATAAATGGCCTAAATGTACTCATTAAAGGCATAAATTATCAAAATGGATTTTAAAAGCATACTATCTGATGGTTTCCATAAGGTCCAGTACAGTTATTCAGATAGGTTAAAAATAATGAAATACAAAACATTGTGAAAATACTAATCAAAAGAAAACTTAAGTTACTATTTTAGTATTAGCAGTGGGGACTTCAGAGCAAAGCATATTATCAGGCAAAGAATGGCGTGTAACAATACGAAAGTGTCAAGAGTTCTTCAGAGAAATGGCACCAAGGATAGAGCAAGGGCATGGGGGAGGGCATGAGCGAGGGCGTGGGCACAGGGGAGGGAGAGAGACCACGAGGAGGAGAGGAGGGGTGAGATGGAAAGAACAGAGAAGAAGGGGGGTAGTAATGGGCATTGTTGGCAAGTCTTAAAACTTGTAGCATAAGTCAGTGGTCTGGACACTATGTCAGGCAAGAGCTGATATTACAGAGTTGAAACAGAATTCCTTGTCCAGCAAACCAGTTTTTGCTAAGACTTTGAACTCAAAGAGGGTAATTATTGAGTATTATTTCAAATGATCTGGTCGTAAGTAGTATTCACATCTACAAAATACTTTTGCTGTGGCATCTAGACTATTGTCTGGCCAAACAACTGAGCCCCATAGCATAGCCTATGACGCATTAGCCAGATAGCCCCGAAGACATAATCTGGAATGTGCAGATTTCACATAAGAACCTATAGAACTAAAAGGGGGAACAGAAACCCACAGGAGTATTTGGTGACATGAACACCTGCTTACAAGTCATTAGTAGAATCGATGGACAGAAATGGGTAAGGAATGCCAAGAGTGAGGACATGCCTGTAATCACAGGACTCAGAGGTTCAGGCAAGCAGACCAAGTATCTGAGGCCAGCCTGCCCTACCAGTGACTTCAAGATGACCCCAGGTCCCATGAGGAGACTGTGCCTTAACATACCAAGAACAAAAGCAAAAGCAGGACTCAACGACAACAGTGCCTCTGCCCCCAAAGCCCTGAAACTAAATCCCCACTAAATTCATGAGGAGACAGAAGAAATAAAGAGGACTACCAGCAAACCAGTTCTAATTAATTTCTTAAGAGCATTTTACCCATTCTTTTCAAAGGCAGCTGGAATACTTAGGGACATGTATTTTCCTGTGAATCATAAAACAAACCCTGACAAGTGAAGAAATATTCTATTTGGATAAAATATGTTTTTTACTTTAATGGAGTCAAGCTAGGAAAGTAGCAGTGGGAAGAAAAGGGAAATCTCCAAACTCTTAGAAATAAAACAATGTACTTCTAAATAATTTGTGAGTCAAAGTCATACATCAAATCAGAAAATGTTTTGAACCCATGTAATAAGAATATGAAATGACTGGGATATAGCTAGTATGCTTCTGCCAAGATAATTTATAGTGTTAAATGCAGCATTAAAGAGTATATGTTTCAAACAGATCACTAAGCATTTACTTTAATGGGCAACTCAGAAGAAAATCAACAGGAAAAAGTAATAAAGATAATTGCATAAGCCACTGAAATAGAAAACAAGACCAGTAGAGGAAAGTTGGTTCACCCCAAAGTTCATTATTTGTAAAAGTCAAAAAAACCTTTGACAAGACTGACAGAGAAGAGGGGAACACAGATTACCAATATCAAAGTGAAGGAGAATTTTACTGCAACCCCATAGTGAGAGGGCACAAAGAGAACTCTCTGAACCAATCAGTTTACAGAAACTCAGTAATACAGATCTCATGGACCAGTTTCTTAATGTCCTCTAATTGACAGTGTTCAGACACTGTGAACCACATCCGGAATGCTCGCCTAACCACTATAAGCATTGAATTTTTCCTTTAAAACCTCTGAGAAGAAAGCTCTCTAGTCCACATGGCTTCAATGACAAATTCTAGAAACATTTAAATGAGGAAATAACCCTGTTCTACAGTGTGGTTCCAGGTGCATATTCTCTGAAAGACAGAACTGTAGGGAGTACCCGCAGCCGGCAGAGGTTAAAGACAGGGAGAATGAATTGGAGAGCAGTGCATTTGTTGGATCTTGATGGTGAGGGTTCGATGAATCTGCACGTAGGGATGTGCACGGTTTAACTCTATTATACTATAAAGAAAATAAGCACAAATGCCACCTCTTTGAGTTAGTTGTGTATCTAGGTCATAAACAGCACTGTTGGGTATAGAATTTTAAAAACTTTTAGAAATTAGCGCTAACCACAATAACATATATTTAAAGCAGTAAGATAAAGTATGGGTCATACTTTATGGGTACTTGAAAACTTTAAATACTCTGAAGAGAAAGTCATCTAGCATCCCACCAAGGAGGTAAATGAGAGAATAAGCCTAAACAGGGGCTTTTCCTTTTTAAATCCAAACAGAATGTTTTTATCTGGAATATTGACTGCATTCCTATTGCTGTTTTAAAGATACATCTGATATAGAAAGTAGTTGAATTTGGTAATTTAAACGTAATAGTTGGTAGTCTCTAAGGATTTCTTTTGTTCTCAAGCTAAACAGTTCTTGTTTGCATTAATGTAATTTTGCATCAACCTGGAGGATGACTACGGAATTTAACTGCTAAATGTACCAGCATGACAAGTTTATGAGCTCCCGCGTTGTGTTTTAAAATTATTAGGTTTCAAACTAGCATGGTACTACTGCATAGCCATTTTTTAAGTTAGAAACTTGTTCATTAACCCCCTTTTCTGGTGTAATGTAACACTAGTGTCCAATATTTATATAATTGATCACGTGGAGCTGCCCTAGCTGGGATCCTGCAATTCTGCTTTCCTTGAGCCTGCCTATCTTCTGAGTACCTCCATGAAACTTGACTTCTGGGTACCAGAAACCACTGTCTGGGTTGCTGTATTGTGATTTATATCTCATGTTTTCGATAATGCACATGCTTTTGGGTGTAATAAGCTTTATTTGTAGTTTCGGAAGCACTGGACACGTGAGATACTTTCAACATGATTCACGGTTGCATCTTTTTATTTCTAAAGGAACACGCTTTGGCTGTGTTTTCTTAGTATATTATTACTCTTCTTCAGATTGAGTCATTGCTATTCCACTAACGACTCAGAGGACACGTTCCAAGACTTTGGCCCCCAAGCATTCCAGCTGCTCTCTGCTGTGGACGTCCTACAGGAGAAGTTTGGAATCGGCATTCCTATCTTATTCCTCCGAGGATCCGTAAGTGCATCTGTAATGGCTTCTGTGACTGCTTCTGACAGTGCTCTCCACTGCCGTGACGATAGCTCTGACTTTAGGTAGCTTACTGTAATTCACAGCCACCTTGAGTTCCAGCTTAACCCTGCACTCGTTGCTTTGGACAGATCTTGTATCACGTCAGGCGCTGTTTTTGTTGTTGTGAGCTGGTGTTCAGGTGTGCACTGCAGACTAGAAATAATGTATTAGCTTACCACACTGCAATTGCATTAATCCCTAGACTGGCGTTGCTTAGGATAATTAAAGAAAGTTAACTTTCATTGTGTCAAGGGACTGGTAGGACAAAATTGTATCTTCTGGTACGATCCAGGTACGATTATATTCTTTGTACAAAATTTTAGTTTCAGGAATTATTTTGTAAGTGTACTGTGTTCAGTAACAGTGTATGACAGCATATTCTTGCCTCTGGTTGTATTTCAAGTCAGAAGTGTGTATCATTCTAAGAAAGTGTTTTGTTTATTTTGGTTCTTTATAAGTGAATAGCTGAGTTTAATTGAACTGCTTTCTGTTTTGAGTGATTCATGTGCCCTCGTTATGCTGGCAAATGTCAGGCACAAATATACTTAAGACCCAATCCTCACACTTACAGAGCTGGTTTTCTGTGGTATTTCTGTTTATCCAATCCTCACACTTACAGAGCTGGTTTTCTGTGGTATTTCTGTTTATCTAGTCCTCACACTTACAGAGCTGGTTTTCTGTGGTCCTTCTGTTTATTTAATCCTCACACTTACAGAGCTGGTTTTCTGTGGTCCTTCTGTATATGGTAATTTTACTTCTGAATTAGAAGTCTGGAAGTTTAAGAATTGTATAGTAATATCATTTAAATAAACCAAGAGTGGAAGGCATGATACTTTGCAGAGATATCTCCTGATTAAAAAATATACTTTATAGTAGAAGTTAAATGTTCATTTTGTGTATAGAATTTTGAAATCATTAAGGTAAACATTTGCTTGTTAAATATTCAAATGCTTCATGTAAATGTTTTTACTTTCGCTTAGAAAGTAATCTATGGAATGAGTTATGAAATGTTTTTAATGAAACACATTGAAAACTTGTATTACCTTTTCAAATGTCATTCCTTTCAAGATAAATGGTTTTAAAGGGCAAATTTGCTTAAAATTTTAACAGTAGAAGTGTTATCTAAGGAATTTTTATCTTTATCAGCTCTGCAGGACAGCTCAAATATAATTGAAACCTATACATTTATTTTCTGTCTTTGTCACCTTCAAAACCTGTGTATCCAATGTGAGTAATTTATAAAAAGTATCCTTGTTTTAATTTGGTGTAATCCGGCTATATCCAATATCAATAAATAAGTTTGTTTCCAGACAAACTTCAAGTGGTCACAAGAGGGATCGGGTTTCACTTATTATTTGAAAACCAAGTCAGACCTCTCCTACAGACAACGTCTTCTGGGAGTCCTCAAATTAAGCAGCTCACCCTCAGTGAAACTTTATACCACCCTTGCTAGCGCCAAGTGTAAGGCTTTTAAAAAGTATCACTTAATGGCGAGCTGTAGATGCTAACGGTAGTGAAAATAAGGTGAGTCACCTGCCCCTGCTTTCAGTCGTTTTGATGTCTGTCTATTGGGATATCGCTGAAAAATTATAACTGTGATTCTCGTGAGGACTAAGCAACTTGTTCCAATTTAGGACAAGTTAATGCCTTTGTAGGTAATTTTAATATGTAAGATGATATATCAAGCCATTTTTTGGAGTTACTTTGAAGAGATAGATGATGTTTATGAACATAAATATGGTTTCTGTAGAGCTTGATTCTATCTTCCATGTTTTTTCTAATATTATGAATAGTTACTCAGTTTATCCATAAATCTGTAGAGTGGAGTTTAAATTTTTGTTTTAATGTGTCTAATTAGGAAGCAAGCAGTATTGCCTAGAGAACTTTGTTTTAACTGACTAAACAGTTCTCTATGTAAAAATCTTAGACATTGCTTGAACATATTGTTAACAGCCAATGGCTATAATTTAAAGAAAAACATGATCATTTACATACCAAGATTATCAAAGTGCTAATTCCTTTTTTTTTTTTTTTTTGATTTTTCAAGACAGGGTTTCTCTGTGTAGCTTTGCACCTTTCCTGGATCTCGCTCTGCAGACCAGGCTGGCCTCGAACTCACAGAGATCCGCCTGCCTCTGCCTCCTGAGTGCTGGGATTAAAGGCGTGTGCCACCACCGCCCGGGGGGTAAAGTGCTAATTCTTATCGTGGTCTCAGAATTCGACACTTAGACAGTATTTTGGGATGTGTATGTGTGTGCATGTATATGGATGCTCTCATCTGTGTGCGCACATGTGAACACCAGAGGTGGACATTGAGTGTCCTTCTCTGTGACACTCTACCTTATGATTTTTCTCTTGAGACAGTCTGTCACTGAACCTGGAGCTCAGTGTTTTGGATAGACTGACTTGCCTGGAGTCCTTGACATCCTCCTGACTCCAGCTCCTGTCACCCAGTGCCACAGTTATGGACGTATGCTACCACACCCAGCTTGTTTTATTAAATGATAATTTCATTAGCTTTTCAACAATTTCATACACGTATGCAATGTATTTTGGTCATAATCACTCCCTGCCACTGTTCTCCCAACTCTTCCCAGATCCTTCCCTCCACCTCCCCACCCCATCCCAACTTTATGCCCGTCCCCCACCCCGGTGATGGGTATGGGGCCATTTACTGGAATGTGTCCAACGTTCCAGGGGCTACATCCTTTAAGAAGAATGAGTCTCTCCTTCCAAAGCCATCAGCTTTCAGTAGTTGCTCAGTAGGGGCTCCTGAACCTCTTCACCCCTTGCTGAAAATGATACTAGCCTGACTGTGTGCAGGCAACCACAGACGCTGTGACTTAATGGGTGCAGTGGTCTGTCGGGTCCAAAAGACACTGTTCGTTCCAGTTCTCTACGACCTCTGGCTTTAACAATCTTTATAACCCACTTTCGGGATGAGCCCAGAGCCTCGTGGAAAACGAGTGTCACATAGAGGTCCCATTTGTGGATCAACACTCTACAGACATATACTCTTTGTACTTTGACCATTTGTGAGTTTCTGCATTACCCACCATCCACTGTACAAAGAACCTTCTCTGGTGAAGCTTGAGAGAGGTACTAATCTATAGGTACAGGGATAAGAATTTAGAGTTGAGTTTTATACTATGTCTGTCTAGCAAAATAATAGTAATAGGTTCATCCCTGGGGCCTGTGAGCTCCCCAACCACAGGTTCTGGGCAGATTTATAGTATCATGTATGTATTTCCTCCTGTGAGGTGGGCATGGGAGTGGTAGGGAGGGTACTCAAATCCTGTCAGGAAGTGCTTGGTTGACCCTATAATATTCATGCCACTATTGTACCTATGGGCATATCTGGCCATGCCAGTTGTTATTTTAGAGCACAGGGTTAACAACTGGGTAAGACTTGGTGACTTTTTCTTGCCTAGCAGCCTGCATACCACCTTCTGGTCCTGTGAAAGCTAGCCAGTAAAAAGAAAACTTCCTGCTCAGTACCCGCTTGATTTTGCCGTGTCCTGTGGCCAAAAACATGTGGCGTCTTCAGCAGTGCAGCCTTACACCCAAGTTTTGGAGGGAAACCAAGAACAGTGGCCCTAGCCTGTATTTTTGGGGGCGTGGTTTATAGGATAAAATAAACAACAATTTTTTTGTTTGTTTGTTTGTTTTTGAGACAGGGTTTCTCTGTGTAGCTTTGGAGCCTGTCCTGGAACTCGCTCTGTAGACCAGGCTGGCCTCGAACTCACAGAGGTCCTTCCTGCCTCTGCCTCCCAAGTGCTGGGATTCACCACCACACAGCTAAAAGATCTTGTTTTATTTATGTGCATTGGACTTTTGCCTGCGTGTATGTCTACATGTGGGTGTTTTGATTCCCTGGAACTAGAGTTACAGACAGTTGTGAGCTTCCATGTGGGTGCTGGGAATTGAACCTGGATCCTCCAGAAGAGCAGCCAGTGCTCTTAACCACTAAGCCATCTTTCCAACCCAGCTGAGCAACCAATTTGAGAGGAGATATCTCACACTTGACACTGGGCTTTTTGTTTGGTGAACTTCCTTGAGTAGCATTATCCCCTGTGTAGGATAACTCCAATTAATCTCTGTTATATAAGTGTGTGTGTGTGTGTGTTTAGGAAGCTTATAAAATAGTAAGTTCCCATATGGGCTTTTAAAACAGCCTTTAGTGTTATCTCTCCCTACCTACTTCATCCTACTTGCTCATCCTACTCTACTCTTAAATCATTTTTCCCTTTATGTCACATCTGTTCTATTATTCTCCCCT
This sequence comes from Peromyscus attwateri, assembly GCA_902168425.1. Classification (NCBI taxonomy): domain Eukaryota; kingdom Metazoa; phylum Chordata; class Mammalia; order Rodentia; family Cricetidae; genus Peromyscus; species Peromyscus attwateri. Next base: position 19,192 of record CABHPP010139324.1, on the reverse strand, counting down.
AAGACTTTCCTCTCTTTCCCCATCCCTACCAATGATCCTTTTTAGATTCTTGGATTCTACAGATATTCCAAATGGAAATATACTATTCTAAATATTCAATAGTAGGATCCACATATAAGTGAGAACATGCAATGTTTGTCTTTCTGGGTCTGGGTTCTCTAACTCACTATAATGTTTCCTAGCTCAGTCCACTTACCTGCAGATTTTATGACTGCAGTTTTCTTTATAGCCAAATGAAATTCCGTTGTGTTTAGGTACCACATTTTCATCATCTACTTCATCATTTAATGGCTATTTAGGCTGTTTTCTTGTCCTACCAATTGTGAATAAAGCAGCTATGAAAACAGATGGATATGTGTCTCTGTAGTAGGAAATAGAGTCCTTTGGGTGTATGTCCAGGGATGATTTAACTGGGTCATATGATTGATATAATCTTAGCTTTTTGAGGACTCTTCTTACTGATTTCCAAGGGCCTGCACCAGTTTTCACTTCCACAAATAGTGCACAATGGTTCCCCAATCACTGTCAGCATTTCTTGTCTTTTTTTTTTTTTAAATCTTATCCTCAAAGAAGTTTCAACTTGAATTTCTGACAGTTAAGGATGGTAAGCACTTTTAAAAACATTTCCTAGCCATTTGTATTCTTTCTCCTGAAAATTCTGTTTCATTCCGTAGCCCACTTTTTGTTTGTTTACTTGGTGTTTAATTTTTTGAACTCTTTGTATATTGTATATACTAACCCTCCGCCAGATGTATAGCTGGCATTTCCGTTCTGTAGGCTGCTTCTTCAGTTGAGTAACAGTTTCTTTCGTAGTGCAGCCTTTTAATTTTATAAAGTCTTACTTGTTGGTTAGTGATCATATTTTCTAGATAACTGGGATCCTTTTCAGAAGGTCCTTTCCCGAGCTTGTATACTAAAGTGTACTCCATATTTTTTCTTCTACAAGTTTCAGGCCTAAGTTTGATTTATTTGGAATTGATTTGCCATATCTACTCTCTATCTAGGTGCTGAGGATCCAAACTCAGGTCCTCATAGACATCAAGCACTTTATCCACAAGATTTATCCACAAATCTCTGAGCCCAGAGATTTGACCTATGCAGGTGTTAGGACTGTTGGTAGATTTATGCATGTATGCATATGTGTGTGTGTGTGTGTGTGTGTGTGTGTGTGTGTGTGTGTAAGTATGTCTGTATGTATGTGTTTTGAGAGATAAGATCATGCTCAGATTGGCCCTCAACTTGTGATTCTCCTGTTTAAGCCACCTGAGTACTAAGATTGCAGGCATATACAACAACAATCAACTGTAATTGTTGGTAGTTTTATTCACTCTCCAAATTTTTAAAAATATATAACAGGAGAGGGCTATGCATTTTAATATTCATCTGATTGAAATATATTACTATGGGTTGGGTCTGCTGTTCAGTACTGAAAATTTGGTTAACTGCACAAGGCCCTTGGTTCACTTATCTACTAAACCACTGAAATTTTGGCCGTGAATATCTTTGGGCTATAGGAACTGGAAAGAGGCAGAGTTGGCAGGGGAGGAGGAGTTAGCTAGAAACTTAAAGTCTTCTTGAGCTATTGAACATCTATTTTTATGTAGGGCACTACATTTATTATATAGAGGCTAGAGTGCTGAACTAGATGAGGGTTAACACCTAGTGTAGACCGGGTTACTTGGAAGGAAATAAGTATAACCTAGTATAGAAAGAGACATGGGACACATAGATGGTTGGGAACTGTTACTGAAGTTTGGAAGAGAGCTTGCCCAGGGGAATCAGGGAAGTTTGTGAAGGGGCCACTGGATTTTTGTGGGGGATTCAGTAGATTTGGGGGTTATGGTTGATGTAGAGATTTGGACATGGAGAGAGGGAAGAAGAATGAAAGGTAATGTTATTGAGAGCCGCTGGCAGTGAAAGTCCATGAGAGTATACAGCAGTGACAACTAGTGTTCAGAAGGTTAACCTATCAGAACTAAGGGTTCTGTTAGAGGAAACCATCACACAAGGTGTTATGGGATTACTGCCTTTTGAATGAACTGGCTGTCTGTTGTTGTAAACTTCTTGTGCAATAACAGCTATGATTCTCCCCATTTACCATGCATCTGCATGTCAGCGTACATGTAATCTCACAATTGCACCTCAATCTTGGGCACAACTTTCCCTGTACATTTGGGGTAATTGGACAACTGTCCCCAGCTGTGTTTATTTTTCATTAACATATATCTGGCTAGGGCCATTCTCCAGACAAAAGTATTTCAGCAAAGATACCTTTTTCCAAGGACAAAACTGCACATAGATAAACATGAGCTCATCTCACCCACAGATAAAGGAAAGAACCACTAACAATTAAATCCTCAACCCCTTACCTTCACCCCGGGTTATTTGCATAAGACCCTAACTTCAGAGATTTACTGCTCACATTGCTGGGATGATGTTTTAGCCATTTGCTAGTTACTGAGTTAAGGCAGTTATTTCCCACTGACCCAAGGAGATGGCCTACAAGGCCAAACAGGTGATAGGTGCCAAGCTTGTTTCTTGTGCAAATTAAGTTTTAACTCCTCCTCAGCCAGGTGCTATTCCTAGATTTTCTCCTCAGCAATTACTCTGAGTGAAAGTGCTTTTACTAACCAAATACTACATGCTCTGACATAGGTTGCTTAGCCACCTAACATCTGTCCCCCTCCCTACCAGAAAGCAGCTGCAGCTGGGATGAGTGGGAAAAGTGGCGCCAAAGACAGTTTGCTTTCTTGTGACTTACTGACCCCTAACATTTTACCTAGCTATTTCTAGATTATAGTTTGAGCACATAAATTCCCTAATTGATCTTAGCCTTTAGTTGACCCTACCAGAGAACTCCCCTTTAGTCACTCCCCTTTTGGGATGTAATTGGAAGCTGACAATTAATTGCTTTATGTGTGGGTCCTTATCACCTCTCTCTCTCTGAGACCCTGAAAACTTCAAGCCTCACATTGCTTTACCAAAGAATTACTGTGTGGGTATATAGACTGGTTCTCTGAGAGCACGAAGGAGAGACTTGATGGAGAAGAACAAAGATGAGGACGGAGATGGAAAGAACTAGGTAGAATGATGAGAGAACAGCAGAAGGGACTGAGAGCAGGAGGGACTGAGAGGAACTAAGTAAGAGAGCAGAAAAGAAACTGTGTAGATAGAATCGTCATAGAAGAATAAAGTAAATGGACTAAAGAACTCAGTGTGCTTAGATTCATTGAATATCCCTCAGATTAGAATCCTCAGCTGGTTGGTAGACTCTTCCACGGACCCTGGGAGCAAGCAATATAGGCTGGACCTAATATTGCTTGCGATATAATGTTATCCCCAGCAAGAAAAAATTGACTACGAAAAGCAACTTGAGTTTTGAGGAAGTTAATTTGGAGAAGTAGCAAGTTTTCGTTTTCTTTTTTCTCTCCCTCGTTTTCTGTTGTGCCAGACACTAGTGCAAAGGTTTGGCTTCTGTAGAAGCCCATCCTTGAGGGGGGTGCCCGGGTCATCAGCTCTCTTTACCCTTGCTTTACCATCACATCAGTTCATGGGTTCTACACTGTAATAGGTCCACTTGTTGAACCTTATTGTTTTCAAGTTGACTTTTAAAGAGCAGTATGAACATTTCCCTTTTCAAGATTGCATGCCCTGGAAGTAAATATACATACATACATACATACATACATACATACATACATACATACATACATAATGTGTGTGTGTGTGTGTGTGTGTGTGTGTGTATAGGCTCTCAGAGCTAAAAATTGCAAAATAGGTACTATATTTTCTCTCTGATGACCTTCTCATCCTAAGTAGCCAATGGATAACTTGGAAAGGTAACTAGAACATTTATGCAGTTAATGTGGATGTCTTGCCCACAATCAGATTTCATTAATTTTTATCCAAATCTTTATTGTAGGGGTGGCGAGGTGGCTTAGTGGTTAAGGGCACCCACTGCTCTTGCATAGGACCTGGTTTGGGTAGCTAGCACCCACATGGCAGCTCACAGTCTTCTGTAACCCCAGACTGAGAGGAATCCGATGCCTTCTTCTGGCTTCCATAGGCACATGGTATACATACATACATACATACATACAGGCAAACACTCATGCAAATAAAAAAAGAAATATTTTTTAAAATCTTTATTATGGTGTTTTAAAGCAGGTTGCTCAGTTTAGTTTGAGTTTAAATATTTCTTTTAAAGCAAAGATATAACATATCAAGGAATAAAGAGTTTTCTCCCTGGTGGTTACCATGGAAACATGGTTATATAAATTTATTTACATAGCACACAGTATTCACAATGATTATTGATCATAAAGGGAAGAGGTACTTTCTGCTAATTAGGAAAAGTCTTATTACTTCATCTCAGTGAATGTGCACATTCAATTTTGTTTTTTTCCGATTAGGAAGAAAAAAAGGCTAGAATGATAATCTTTAGTGTCCAGAACTAGTAATTCTAGTTAGGCAACTTAATACTTTTGGTGTTAATTGTAAACAATAGAATCTCCTACTACAAAGTTAAGCCCTAGCGGCTCTTCATGGCTAATCAGGGAAAACTGATTGCACACTAATGAAGAATATTATGGACTACATAGATATTAAAATGGTTGCTATAGTCAAAGAAAATAACATCTTTTCCTTAGTTTTACTATTTATTTGGCATGGACAACTGAAATGAATTCTTTTGTTGGAGTTAATTACAGTGCACTTTCATAGTTGTATTCTCCATGTTGTGTATTAGTGCTTAAAACACATTCAACTGGCATGTGTTTGACCAGAAATTGTATTCACATTGACCCACAATGAGCTTTAGCATCCACATGGATTACTAGTAAGGAGAGTGCCACTTCCACCACTATTACTTACTTTTCTCCTTGTGATGACCGGATGCCTGGGTAGAAGTAACTTAAGAGAGAAATTGGTTTTGATCCTGGTTGAGGGGTTACAGTCCTTCATAGCAGGGGAGGCGTAGCTTAATGTGGATTTGTCCATAGCATTGGGAACTCGCAGCTGGCCATATCACAGTAGCATGTAGGAAGCAGAAGAACTCAGGCTGGAAGCTTCGCCAGGCTGTAACTCTCAGATCTGCTACCAGTGATCCATTTCACCAGCCATGCCTCCATCTCCAAAGATTTCACAACCTTTCAAAGGAGTGTCTCCAGCTGAGGACCAGTTTTTCAAATGCATAAGCCTGTGAGCGATGATTTTAATCGTAACAGGGCCTGGGTCACAATTATGCATGACCCTCTGTAATCATGCATGCTTGTACATATGGTAGGGGAGTGGGCTTTGTCTCACATCCTGCTTGTACTTGTCATGCAAATGATAACATCTAATTAACAGAACTAAATCATGTTCAGAATTCTAGATGAAACCAGGAATGTGTATGTGACTTTCCAGTTTGTGTGATGGAGGGTACTGTAGATGGAGGTTATAATGTTATAATTATAGATGAATTTTAATCTATGATAATCATCTCAAAGACGTCATACACAAGTAATTTCTATGATGCCATATGACATGTATACCACCATGCACATTCAAAGTAGTTAAATGTATAGATGAATGAAATAGTAAAAGGATGAAGGGAAGAGAAGAGCACTTTATAGAGAGTAGAGGTGGGCAGAGTCTTCTCTGTTACAGGACAAGAAACATGCGTATGACAACTTCTCATGTTTCGAGAACTTAATGATTGAAGAGTCTCTCATAAGACTTCTGCCATCACTCAGAAGTTTTACTGCTCCAGCATCAACTAGTTAGCAGGCAGTTTGTACAGGTGTCTCCGGTGATCAGCAGTTAAGTCGACTGGGTAATGTGCTGTGAGCAGAAGCACAGTGAGAAATAACCATGCGGTGAAATCCATGAATTTTTGCCCAACTGCAGGTCATATTTTCTTTTATCACTCCTGTTCTAAAATTGTGACCATTTTTGGAAACTGTTACTCAAAATTTTAATAGCAAGAATGGAATATTCCAGACACGTATCCAAACCTATCCACTGGGAAATGCATCTGAATTATGTGAGGATTTTTCTGTATTTAAGACAGAATTCTATTTTCATTACATATTTGTCAATTGAGTGTTCAGAACGAAAAGGATGAACTTCAAAAATCCGAGAAGTTTAAAAGCTGAAGTTTGTGTTTAAACCTGAAGAATTGCTGGGAAGGTTTTGTTTTATCTGGCCTGTTTATTTGAATAAGCATTTTTAGACATTTTATTTCCAATTTCAGAATTCTCAGCGTCTTGCCGATAAATACCGCGGTCACAAGCTTTTTGGCACTGGCAAAGACCGAGCAGAGAGCTGGTGGAAGGCTCTTTCTCACCACCTCATAGATGAAGGATTCTTGGTAGAAGTTGCCAAACAAAACAAATTTATAAAGACTTGCTCCCTCACAAAAAAGGTAAATAGTACCGAGATCTACCTGTTTGTCCCAGTCCATCCCACTGTGCATTAAGATTCTTCTTGCTTTTGCTAGGGTAGAAAATGGCTTGGCGAAGCCAGTACACAGTCTCCTCCGAGCCTTATCCTTCAAGCTACTGAAGAGATGTGTCCGAGGAAGCTTCTGCTGCCAAGGTTCTTTTTTCTCTTTTTTTCACTTTCCCTTCATTAACTTGAAATCTTTAGGTTTTGCTTAAGTGATTCAAATTCTGTCAGTTTACAGACATTGTACAGGTAAAATCAGTGGTCCCTTTGGAGGGTGAGTGGTAGAAGGGAGTCACGGGGAAGGGTAGGATATGGAACGTTTTCCTGGTTGATGTCAAGTATCCGACTGCAATCCGTACAGAGCTGCTTTCTGAGATAAGGCTGAAGAAGTGTTCCTTACAGAAGAAAACAGGCTCGAGGAATCCTGCTTTTCACCTTCCACAGCTCACGCTGTGCAATCCATGTGGTGCGAAGATGAAGGATTTGAAATTGCATTTCTGTGCTTTTATACATTCTGCTATTATATTGAAACTACAAATTACAGTCACCCTGTGGTCATATGAAATAAAAAGAAGAGCCAGCAAGTTTTCTTGCCTATTGCTTAAGGCAACATGGGGTGACAGTACAGAATTGGTGAATCATACCTCCCTAGTGTAGATGTAGGAAGGTAATATGCTTGCTGCCTGCTTTTTAGTATCAGTGCAGATGTTATTGATCAGGTATCAGGTTTTTTTTTCTTGGAAACTTTTTTTTGCAGGGAAATCAGTGTTTTAAAAATAGAGATTCTTAAAGGGTAATATAACTGCTACTTCTCTAGTAGTGTGATGACGCATGAATTGGATGATTACATTTTAACTCAGGAGATACTTTAATTTTGCTGTGTTTCAGTTCTAATCCCGTATCTTCAGAAATGAAGCAACATTCTTCTGATGAGAAGTCAATTGGATTAACCACTGAGCAGGTTTGTTTTCAAGGGATGGTTCTTATCTCATTCTTCATGGATGCAACTCCGGGTTTAAAATCTTATGTTGGCATTGCTGCTAGTTAGAAGAATAGCAGATATAAAAACCATAAACTATAAGGAGAAATTTTGGGGATAGAATAAAAATAAGATATATGATTTCTTGAGATAATAAAGAAGTAGAAGTATTTCACAAAGTAATTTATTTTTCTTTTAAAGCTTATTTCATAAATAATTTGTCTTGAGGCTTTTAATATATTATGATACTTATAGGTAATAAATAACTGATTCCTAAATATTCTCATTAAAGCTACACACCCCCCCATCCCATCTGCAAATGAACATATATACATATACATATATATGTATATATATATACACACACCCATTCCATCTGCAAATGAACACATGTGTGTGTATATATATATATATATATATATATATATATACTTTATACACACACACACACCCATCCCATCTGCAAATGAATATTGTGTGTGTGTGTATATAAACACACAAACACACACACCCATCCCATCTGCAAAGGGACATACATACATTTTCTTTTTTTATTAGTCTCTTAGTAACTACTACAGATTCTTCATGCATAGGCTGTCTTTAGCTAATTAGATCATGGTGATGGGCAATACTCTTGCTTGTTAGAGTATTGACATGGAGTTGAATCACCCCTGTAACTCGAGCTTTTGTGTCTTAGGACATTCTTTGGATCATTCATCTTTTAGTCTGTGGTGGCTCAACAGCTTATTTATTTGAAGATATGGTTACTTAGGGGAATAATTGTTATTGTGAGTTTTTTTCTAATCTTATTTTCTTTGTATTTAAATGTTTTTGTAATTTCTTTTTTTTAATGGACTTTATTTGTGGAAACATAGTCTAATTTGGAGAGAATGTATTCATTCAAAGCATCTGAGAAATCTTCTGGGAGTAACATTCCTAAAAAAAGGTACAGAGTTCTAATTTTAATTTTTTTATTTGCTTATATTATTGATACTACTGTTTTCTTTCCTAAAGAAAAAGGATTATTAGATTGCAAACGCAGGTGAAATCAGAACACAGTCTCGGTTCTGGAATGGCTAAAAGAGACACGTGGGAAGTTTGGGCGGTAGACCGTGCTTCTTGGGCACCTCCGTTCACAGCGCTTTGTGTTAAAATGCTCAGCACTTGATAACGCCATTTCTGAGTTGGCCACTACTGTTCTCATTCCGAAGTCAAATATATCAAGGGTCAGGCCGTTAACCTGTTTGTGAATATATAGCTAACGACATTGCTGGCTCACATCTATATTTGTCCGCCTCTAGCATTTAACCACTGTTACTATGTGTTTGGGAATACATAGTCCCAACCCATTTTCAAATACAGGTATTATGGCAATGAGACTGGAGATGTAAACATTGTTAGAGAATAAAGCTAAAATACCCATTGTGGTTTTAGTTTGTCTTCTTGTCTGGGGAAGGAGCCCAGGGCCTGCTTGTGCTAGATAAGCACTCTACCACTGAGCCCCAAACCCAGCTGGTCACACTTTTAATCTTACTGTGTGACTTGCTGACATAATAGAAGTGCGGAACCTGTATAGAATCTAATATCCTGTCTGAGAACCAGATAATAGAAGTGTCGTGGCTTATATTATATACAAAGATTAAATGGACTGTGCCTATATTCATATGAGGTTAAAATAAATATGCCATAAGACCCACATACTTTCTATGCTTTGCTCATTTAGATTCACTACTTTGGATCTGATAAAACATCTGTCACAGTATTAATTTCCTTATCTTAAACAATTTCTTTTTTGTTTGGCTGTGTGATATGCAATTACTAATGTTTTATTTAAATAGAACGTTTAAGAAGTACATATGACTGTGTCCATCCAGTATCGTGAAGCATTTCTACATTTAAATGTTAACTGTATTTTCACATGGCTGCTTTGTAATACAAGCACCATTTTAGGCCCCAGAATTCAAAGGGACTATTACAGACATTGTTACCACACTCCCCCAATGTTAATAATCCAGTGGGATATACAGGGAAAAGTACATAAAACTATAAAACTACAACCCATGGGACTTGAGAGGTGGACCAGTGGTTTACAGCACTTACTATTCTTGCAGAGGACCAGGGTTCAGTTTTCAGAATCCATATGGTGGCTGGCAAGTATTTGTAACTCCAGTTCCAGGGAATCTGATGCCTTCTTCTAACTTCTCTGGGCACTAGACAAACATGTGCTCATACATACATGCAGGCAAAACATTCATACACATTATTAGTAAATAAACATAAAAAATTTTGTCATATTACTACACAACTCAGCAGTGGCCTAGAGATTACTTAGTAAGTAAGGAATGATAAACTAAAGCCTGGAGGAATAAGTGCAGGCCAGGATCTCCTGTTCCTTCTAAGCACTCAGGTCAATCTGAAGGCAGCTGGGAGCTAAGACGTGTCTTCAGTCAGCTAACGGTGACATGATCAAAGTTGGGACTTGGAGCATGGGCTGGCAGACTGTTCTGTAAAGGGTCAGGCAGGAAGTGTTTTAGGCTTTGAAGGTCAAAACGTCCGTCGCAACTGCTCTGCCTTGCAACTGTAGTCAAAGCAGCCATTGATAATTTATAAGGCAATTAATGTGCCTGTATTCTTAGAAAACGTGAATTATAAACAGTGGAACTTAAACTTTGTGCATTTTAGACATGCTATCAACTATTCTTCTTTTGATCTTTATTCTTTGCCTTTAAGTCTAAGTAAAATAAGTGGATTTTTATGGTGGCCCCTGGGGTGATTACTCTCTTTTTGATCATTCCTGTGAAGAATGGATTGTAGAGAACCTAGAATTGCGGTAAAAGCAAAAACAGGGATGTTAACACCAGTGTTTTTACAAGAGGGGACGGTAGTAGAGAGGAGGAATGTGCAGTGGGCACAGGGAAAAGGAGCAGTCGTCTTGTCAGACAGGAAATAGAGTTGTCAGGACTCTTTGATTGAAAAGATAATGGGCTAAGGAAAAGGAGTTCTTGAAGGTGTTTTTTAGGATGAGATGAGATTGTTGTTCTTTTCAGTGGGCAGCTAAGAAGCACAGTTTGAAGGGATTGGATATTTAGGGGCTAAGGTTGAAAAACAAGAGCTTAGGGATATATTGAGTTTTGGCTACCTATGGACTAGTCCAGAAATTCGTTATAGAATACAGACTTAGGGCCAGGCGTTGGTGGCGCACGCCTTTAATCCCAGCACTCGGGAGGCAGAGCCAGGCGGATCTCTGTGAGTTCGAGGCCAGCCTGGTCTCCAAAGCGAGTTCCAGGAAAGGCGCAAAGCTATACAGAGAAACCATGTCTCGAAAAACCAAAAAAAAAAAAAAAAAAAAAAGAATACAGACTTAGTATACAAGAGTAAGCAGGATGCTAACATATCTGCAACTGTGAGTTTGTGTGTTTCCATGTTCCTGTGGGAGGAAAGTTCACATGTGTGCCTGCACATGTGGAAGCCAGAGGACAACTTTGGGTATCATTCCTCAGGAGACATCCACTTTGCTATGTGTATTACCCCAATTCTCATAGTGCCTTTACTTTTGCTACACACACACACACACACACACACACACACACACACACACACACACGCACGCACGCACACATCTCAATCTGCATATGAGAGAAAATGTGATACCATATTTATCACAATAAGTCTAGCTTATTTTGCTTACATAATCATCTGTATTTTAATCCATTGTCCTGTGAATGTCATAATTGCATTCTTTACAGCTGAATAAAACTGCATTGTATACATGTATCTCATTTTCTTTATCCACTCAATGTTGATAGGCATCTAGTTTGGTTCCATATCCTGGCTATTGTGAATAGTAAAGCAAATAGGAAGGATGGACAGGTGTCTTTGTGATATGTCGACTTAGAGTTCTTTGGATCTATATCCCAAAGCTGCCATCCTATGATAGTCCTAATGTTTGAGAAATTCATACTGATTTCCATAGTGGCTGCATTAGTTTCCATCTCATACGCAGTGAAGAAGGCGTCCTTTATTCCCACATCGTAGTCTGTGTTTGCTGTTTGTTTCCCTGACGATGCCCATTCTGCTGGAGTGAGATGAGAGAGCAAAACAGTTTGTTTTTCTCATGGCTGAGGGGGTTGAACATTTCTTTCTAAATATTTATTTGCCTTTTGTATTTTAACCATTTGAGAAGTATCAATTCAGTTCATTGACTTACTTATTGATTGGTTTTAGATTTGGGGTATATTGAGAATTCTTTATGTATTTTAGATATTAAGTCACTGTTAAATATAACAATTGGCTAAGATTCCCCCCCACACACACACACTTTAAAGGTTTCTCTACACATTGACGATTGCTTCCTTTGCTTTTGCTCTTGGGAGTTGTTTGTGCTTCTCTTTGAATTTTAGGATTGTTTTTTCTCTCTCTATGAAGAACCTATTTTGAATTTCCATAGATATCAGATTGAATCTTAGATGTTTCTGTAATTTAGTTATTGTCACTGTATTCTGCCAATCTGTGTGTACTGGAGGTGTTTCCATTTGCTAATGTCTGTGACTTTTTCCTTCAAAGTTTAAAGTTGCGGAAGGCTTTCACCTCCTTGGTAGGTTTATTCCTAGGTTTTGAAGCTGCTGTGAGTGGGACCCTCCTACCCCTAACTTCTTAATCAAGTTCTTTAGTTGAGATATAGAGAAGCTACTGACTTTAGTGTGTTCATTTTGCAACCTACTTCCTTGCTGAAAAAATGTTTATCAGGTCGGAGAGTTTTCTGTAGCAACATTAGGGTCTCTTAAAGGTCGGAGAGTTTTCTGTTACAACATTAGGGTCTCTTAAGAATATCATCTGCAAGTAGGAATAATTTGTTTTTTTCTTTTCTGTTTGTATCCCTTTGTTTCTTTTCTCTAAGTGCTTGAGCTTAGCCTTTCAGCACTGCATGGACTAAGAATGGAGAAAGTTGGGCATCTCCTTGACCCTCCAGACTGGTCCTATCACCTGTTGGACACGGACCTAGCAAGGCGGTAGCCTGGTACGATTGATAAGGCCATGTCTCTGGTGTTTCTGCAGCCATGACTCAGGGCTTGGAGATGACAGTTGAGATTCACTACTGAGCAACAAAGAGAACAGCCCTAGCGAAGGGTGTTTCCTCTCTAGGCTGCCTTGTGTTTATAGTTGAGGCTATAAGAGATGTGAGCAACCTTGAAAACGTCAGTTTTGTGTTGTCTTCACCCATCCTCTATGGAAGAAAACCTTGGAGACTGGGGATGGAGGGCGAAGAAGAAAATATTCCTAAGAAAAACAGACTTGGAGAAAGTTGTGAGAAGCTTGATTTCATAGGCACTTGTGACAAATATCCTTCGTTTCCCAATATCGGGGAAGTCTGGCCATTAGCAGCTTGGTCTTTCTTGGCACCCATATGGATCTCCTGTGCAATTACAATTTCATTTTTGCAGCTTTTCTTATTCGTAATTAGCTTATCAGTGAGAAATGCTTCTTGTGAGCTATCTGGTTTGCCTCCCAGTCCATTTCCTTTCTGACAATTTGGTACATTCTCTACAACTTTTGAAAAGTCCAAAACAAAATTGTATCTTTTGTCATGTATTTGCTTGTTTGATTTTGAAAAAAATCTGAGTAACTATTAATTCTTTGCTATTGTTGCCTACTTAACAAGAGTCGGTGATTTCAGGAACAGACCATGCTCCCGTTGATTAGAGAAGCATTCTCTTCTCTGTGGATAAACAGTACATGGTTGAGAAGGAAGACTGACTGGTAGATGCTCTCCTTAAGCCACTGTGAAAGACCTGAGAGGCACTTTTAACCGTAGCATTATAGTACATCATCTCATCCAAAATGTTTAAAGTCAAGGCGGTTGCAATTGAACCACAAATCGTCTTACTTATATTGTGAAGAATGACTGTTAGTTTTGGAAAGATTCTTATTTGGAGTATGAAATAAAAAGTAAATGAGGGTAGAAGAAAAGTATATTTATTTTCTTTCAAATATTTTAGTGTCGGGATGCAGTCGCCAGGAACATCTTGCAGCTCCTCACAACCTGTCATTTCAGCCCAAGAGCTGGACACCAGGGTAAGGTGTTTGTAATGTGCTGATTAACTTAGGAGTGGGTGGCCAGCAGTCTAAGATGGGCGTCAGCTCATTTTCATCTTACGGGGGAAAGCGGGACCTGGAGTTCTAAGAGTAAAGGCGACTTCTTTCTAACTGCGTTTTGAAAAGTGCTCTTGTTTCTTCCTAGACTGTGTTATATGCCAAGTTGGTGGAGGCAAGGCAGAAACATGCTAATAAAATGGATGTGCCTCCGGCTAGTCTAGCAACAAATAAGATTCTACTGGATATGGCCAAAATGAGGTAAACTGTTTATGTTCCGATTCTCTCTGATATAAGAGATTTCTAAAAGGTATTGTAATAGTATGACCATGACTTCCGCCTGTGATGTGACTGTCACATCTCCCATGCTGCTGCCCTGACTTTGGATGCCTTTAGTTCCATGTCTCCATGTGAACGAATCATATTTATAAAACCAAATCCATCGCCCACTCACCCTCCGTACCTGGTTGCCATCTGAACCCCTCTTCTTTCTGTAGTTCTAAGTTTTTAGTTATACTGTGTTGTTCCTCATGACATATTTAAAACCTCGTTTTTGTTTTCAGACCTCAGAGTCTCTCTTTCTTCCTCTTATTTAATAATTTTCAGCTCTTTTCATTTAAACACTTGTGTGTCTATCAATCTGCGCCTTCCTTCATATCGTGTTATTTCAGGCCTTTCCAGGCCTGTTCTATTGCAAAGGCCTCTTAACTGACCTCTCCCTCACATGTGATATACTAATAACAAATTAATTACATGATCCTGACTCCTTGGACTTAGAGGTCAAGCCCTTCTATTTGTTGACTTAAACCTACTTTTTTTTTTCATTTCAGTACAGAATTTGGAACGGTTTCTGTGACCTGAATTGCTTGTTTCTAGGCAATGTCTCGTGCACTTTGGTGTATGTTGTTTCTGCCTTGAATTCCGTGACTCTCTCAGTTCCTCTTAGGAAAGCCTTACGCTCTGACTTAGTTATCGTTTCCTCCATGGTGTGTTCCATTGTCTTTATCAGCCAGTTCCTCTCCCTTGAATTTATCAAGGGCTTTCAGGTGGCTGCTGAAGATGCTTCTGCGGCGAATACTGCTTTATTCACTTTTCGATATAATTAGCTATAAACATATGTCACACATTAGAACTTAAACTCTGTGACTAAAAGTATCAGTTTCCCACCTTGTTGTGACTTTGATATCACCTAGCATGAAAAATGAGGGGCTCAGCTAGTTCTAAATAAGTTAGAGCTTATTTCCAAAGTTTTGTGTTGGTTCCTTTAAAATTTGTTTCTGTGATTAAATTTCACTTCATAGGCGCCACTTTAATGCAGGATGTTCTAATGATAATGCACAGTAACTTACACATTTACTATTTTGTTAAATAAATAAAGATTCTAGGATGACTCTTTACTATGCAGGAAAGAGACTTACAGTACATGAGTAACCATTAATTACATTGGTAGATTTTAGGAAGGAGACATTAAGTCTTGGATATTGGACATAATGGAATGTCTATGGAAGCTCTGTGATTCTGTGGGTCTTGTTTAGGTTTAAAAGTACAGCACAGAGGTTGTAGCATAATAAGGACATTTAGCATGTAAACGTTCTAACTAGCAGCTTGGACTTAAGGCAGATCTGAAGTTCAAGAAACAAAGATTCAGATAAATGCATTGAGTTAAAGGCCTGGTGAGGCAGTTTGCTGTTACAGGAGACATTTCACAGGGAAGAAATATGAAGGAGACTTTCTTCTGAGTTTCTTAGCCTTTCTTACTGTCCCATTCAGAACCTCAGGGTTTTCATTTCTGTGAATAACATGGAAAACCTAGTGGATTCCTGGGTATTAGCTTATTTGTTTCTGGTAATGGCTTCTTCACCAGTTAATACTTTCACTGAGTTTTTGTGGTGTTAGACGTGAAGTGGAGCTTTTATTTGTTAATTGTTTACATAGCAAACCTGTAAGTGAAGAAAGGGATTGTGTAATGTGACTGTCTGTAGAAAGCACTGGTTTTGAGTGTAGAAATGTATACAGTTATCGAGTACAGTGTGAGGCTGAGCATCACTGTATTCTTGGAGTGATTCTGTCTCGGTGGTTTCTTCATAATTCTTCCTCTTTTGTAAACGACAGACCAACTACTGTTGAAAATGTGAAACAGATTGATGGTGTCTCTGAAGGCAAAGCTACCCTCTTGGCCCCTCTGTTGGAAGTCATCACACATTTCTGTCACGTGAACAGTGTTCAGGTAAAACCCTCGGGTTACAGAAGCTCTTAGGAACACCTTTGACCACCTCAGAAGCAACACTTTCTCCTTCATTTGCATTTCTACCTGGACACTTAGAAAATGGATTCAGATTGTTTTACAGTCAATAGTTATAATAAAATATTCTTTCTTTTGGTGTGAGTGTGTGTGTGTGTGTGTGTGTGTGTGTGTGTGTGTGTGTGATCCATCTGATGTGGGTGCTGGAAATAAAAGTCAAGTCCTTTAGAAGAGCAACACATGCTCTTATCTACTGAGTTGTCTATCTAGCCCTCTAAGTTTTTTTTTTTTTGTTGTTGTTGTTTTTTGTTTTGTTTTTTGAGATAAGAGTTTTTCTGTATAGTTTTGGTGCTTGTCCTGGATCTCGCTCTGTAGACCAGTCTGGCCTCGAACTCACAGAGATCTGCCTGGCTCTGCCTCCCGAGTGCTGGGATTAATGGTGTGCGCCACCACCGCCTAGCTCTATCTAAGATTTTACATGATGCTTAAAGGCCAGAGCTCTAGTTGGGATGTGTGCTATAGCTAATTGTTTAATATGTCAGCATAAATGCATATGTATGTATATACATGCATATATGCATATATAGTTATATACATATACAGATATAGTGAGGATATGTTTCTTTATGATGTATATGTGCCCGTTCTGTGATATACTGTGTAGACTTGTATGCTGATTCTGTCCAGTGTTCACTTCCAGAGGATTAGGGGATTAATGTAGAGACATTAATTAGAACATCATATGACTCCTTTTGGATTCTTTCTCATGAGCTAAAGAGAAGATGAGAAAGTTTGTTGCATGCTCTCTAGCTTATTTATCCTTTTAAATCAACATGTAAAAAAATTCAACTTCTTTTTGCATTCCTTATGAAAACTTGGTTATTTAGAGATTTTGTGTTATGTTTTCCTGTAATGCCTCACAGTCAAATGTTGATCATTATGTTGATGGTATTATTATGTCTGTCATTATGTTATTATTATTATTTGTGTTTAAAATTCTGTAGACAGATCTCTTTTCGAGTACTAAACCACAAGAGGAACAGAAGAAAAATCAGGAAGTGGAAAATGGAGAGTGCTCGCTCTCACAGTCTGTGGCTGTCACGTATTCTTTATTCCAGGAAAAGAAAATGTCCCTGGTAAGTGCTGCCTTCAGGGTGTTTACACTGGCGTTTGCTCGGCTTTTCCTGTGGAAGCTGTGACTTGGGGTTCATTACTTCGTGTCATACAGTGAGTGCCATCTTTAATCTTCTGTCTCTGTCAGGTAACAGCAGCCAGTCTATGTGACCACGATTACTTAACAGAGGCTGTGTCACAGTTCGGGAGAACACAGCTGTAGCTCAGGGAAGGTGCAGCAGGAGCGTTTTTATAACCAGTTTAAAACTACTAGGGTATATATTCTAAGAAACACAAAAATAAAATGTGGCCAAATAATACCAGATGTAGACACACCATTAGCTGTGAAATACGAGCAGCTTTGGAATCCGGAATGTGTGCAGTTTTTAATTTCCTGCACTCTCAGTGTGGAGAACTTACCGACCATGGGGGGGGGGGCTCTATCTGGAGCACTGCCAGAGAAAGTCAATTCAGTAAGTTAACAGAAACAAAGCACAAAGCTGTGAAAGTGTTCTGTTCCATGTGTATGATGTATATATTGTGAAAGTATGCTCTTACGTGTGTATGATGTGGATACTGTGAAAGCGTGCTCTTACATGTGTATGATGGGGATACTGTGAAAGTGTGCTCTTACATGTGTATGATGTCGATACTGTGAAAGTGTGCTCTTATGTGTGTATGAGGTGTATACTGTTTTTGGAAGTTATTGAAAGATCTGAAAATAACTTTGTAAAAATTTGCTCTTCACTCTGTGTCTTCCAGCACACATTGCTCCATTTTTTTCCTCCAAAACTATGTTGGACACTCTTTTCAAAATCTTATAGCTGTGAAAAATGGTCGTAGTTAATATTTCTTCATTGTTCTAACATAAGTCTTTGTGGCTCATGAGTTTTTATTCTATGAGATGGGGAACAGATCACCAGCATAGGGCACTATGAGAACCCCTGCTCTGCGTTCGTGGCCTCTCTGATATTAAACTGATTTGGAGCAGCTCATGTGGGTCAGGGCCTGCCTTTCTTTATCTTATGGTCGGATGGAAAGAAGAATATACAGTTCTTCACTTAAAATATCTAGATAGTCAGGTTCCTCACTTAAAATTAGAAAAACCATTAGCCAAGAGACCAAGTGATTCCATTAGCTATTTTTTAAATAAAATACCTGGTTAGTAGGAATTTAAGTTGAATCTTGTGTAAGCAGTCAGTAATGTGTACTTGTTGAATATACCTTATATGTATGATTTGACCATGTACATACAGTAACTGAGTATGGTTACCAAGAAAGTTTGGAATGGGCTCCAAATTTTGTGAATAAAGTATATTCTAATACTCAGTAATAATATATAAAATATATTACATTTTATGATTAATGATGCATTGAATGAAATATCTTTATTTATGTCTTGTGATATTATGCAGTAGTGTTTGATTTTGCAAAATGATTGTTGATTATCTATACCTCCCTGGAGTCTTAAGAGGGTCTTGCTAGTTAACCACAAAATTAAACGCATCTGAGGACTAATTAGTGATGAGCAATAATACAATTAGTTGGAGGTAATTTGATGCCTAGTATCAAATAACCCCGATATTATACACACGGTACATACTTTTTAATGGAAAAGAGTAGACATTTAATGAAAGCAATTCAACACCTACTTGTGAAGGATGAAAATAATGCCCTAGATGGTCTGCTCTGTGAATGAATCAACATTCACACATACAGTCTGAATTCAGACTTTCTAAATCTATTGAAAGAAATATCATGAATGTTAGCATAATTGAGTATCAATGCTTTTTGTTAAAAAGACATTTTTACCTAATACATATTGTAAATGTATTTGGAGCCACATCTGTTTAAAAAGCTTTATAGACATATTTTCCAAAGTTGGTCATCATTATCATAAGATCAGTAGTATAATAAGAGTGAACAAGCATCCTTGTTAAACTATAGCTACTGTTTTATGAACGGAACCTATTTAGAACACTATCTCAGGACCCTTCTAAAGAGTGCTTCTGGAGTCTTACATCATCACTGAGCATTTAGGAGTTGTCTTCTTTGAAATTCATGTAGCCAAAGCACTGTGTCCACTTTCAAGAGCCTTACAGTACAGCTTCCTATATTTTCAAACAATTGTAACAGTTATCCGACTTACATAAAGTGGCTGATGGTTGACACCAAATAGCTTTTAAAGTGAATACTGAGGGAGAGGGGGTTGCATTTTTGACTACAGTTGAGTGATTTTGTTTTAATCAGTATACAGAGTGGAATCTGTGGAGGTCTATCTATAGTAGTTTTAAAGAAATATTTAAAACGAAAATTTTTATCCATTGCTTATTTCTCAG
>CABHPP010139323.1:0-50303 GCA_902168425.1 Peromyscus attwateri | reverse complement strand
GATGGGTGGTGCTTAATGAATTTCTTATTTTACCTTGCTAATAAAAAATGCTGAATATTCACCAGCACTTTTGCACATAATGGGACCAGGCTGTCTACCCTGTAAGTCACTCCACATCTGTGGAATGAAGAACATTAGAAGTGGGAGGTAGGTTAACAAGGGGTGGTGTGCTGACGCACCAACAACCATAAAACAACATGAAATACAGATGGATTCACAGGAAGAAGTCCATTCACAGCAATTTATATGTCACCAAATGTTTACTAAATATTAAGTACAAATCTTTCTGCTCATTAATAACTTGTATTTATTTAAGTACCGGTATTTGCATTTAATTTAACATAGGGGTTATTATAGTGAGAAAGTGAGAAGGAATTCATATAGATATTGATATATATAATTTCAGAACATATAATTGTATGTATCTACTGTGTAAATTCATCTTGAGTGCATCCTTATTCCATAATTAAGATGAAATGTAAAGAAAGATTTCTATTCTTTTTATTCTGAAACCCTTTAAGTGGTATCTTTTTTGTTTTGTTTTTATTTATTGTTTCTCTTATTTTTGAGATTATAATTACATCATTTTCCTCTTTTCCTCCTTCTAACTTCTCCTTTTACTCCTCATTGCTCTCTTTCAAATATTCAGCCTCTTTTTTTCATTAATTACTACATGCATGTATGTATATACATATAGATTCCTAAATAGAGCATGCTCAAACTGCATAATGCTACTTGTATGCATGTTTTCAGAGCTGACCATTTGGTGTTGGATAACCAATTGGTTTACAGAAAGGAAGAAAGTTTGTCTTTTCCACTTTACTTTAAATATAATCAGAGAAATCTTTAACTCATAATTAGTGAATCTATAGAACTTCTGCGAGTGGTAACTTTGGTTAACATAGAGAACATGCCTAGCTCTGCAGATCTGTGATTCTGTTATTAGCCAAAGTCTCCAAGGAGAGCTTCATGATGAATTAAAATACTAATTGCTACATCATTTCCGCTGGCTACCTTGGGCTTTAAGACACTGTAGGATTGCTTGAAATATGACATTTTAATATGTATGGGGAATGATAGTCTCAGTGTCTGTAGGAACATGCCAGGAAGGTGAATCTTTAAAAATTAAAAAGGAGCTGGGTGTGGTGGCTTATTCCTTTAACCCCAGCACTCAGGAAGCAGAGGCTGGTAGACCTCTGTTAGTCTGAGGCCAGCCTGGTCTATGGGGCAAGTTCCAGGACAGCCAGAGCTACCTAAAAGAGACACTCTGTCTCAAAAAATAAAATTAAAAAGAGAGCTGATGTAAGGAACGGTGTTTGCTACAGAAATCTGAGGACCTGAACTTGATCCTCAGGACCCATGTGAAGAAGAAGGAGACAATTAACTTTACAATGTTGTCTTATGCTTCCATGTGGATGAAACGTGTATGCATATGTGTACATACATGTGTGCATGCACATACAAACACACACACATACACTAAAATGAGCTTCAAAAATTAAAAGGAAATGTAATAAAATAGTACCCTTGTTGTTATAGGCCATTGAGGATAAAAAAGTCTTTCCAGAAGGTGAATTTAACAGTCTTGAGTTGGTCTCTGTTTTCTAAGTATGCCACAGTGGTGTTTCTGTAGGGATATGGACGCGACACTATGTAAGAGAGTCTTGCTAGAGTGAGCCTCAGGAAATCGGAATCCTTGTTTCACATCTTCTAAAGTATGACTTGGAAATTCCTTAATTCTTCCATGCTTTGGATTTATTAATTCTAATAGGGTTGTTTAGTATATACTTTCATAGGAAATCGTAGTATTGGTTTGTGGCTTGTTTAGAAATATTTTCCTATTTCTGAAGTGAGCAGGATCCTCACTGTGGTTATGCTACTGAGTGATCATGTAACCTTGGACTGGTTGCACCTCCCTCTCCCTTTCCTGCTAAATTAAACATGAAGACGGCTGTCTATATGCTTTCTAATTCTATTCCAATGAGAACTCTGTAACTCTATGAGCATTTTACCAAATGAATAATAAGTTACAGAAATTGACCACTGGAAAACTTGACTCATTGAAATTGCCACCCACAAACAAACACTTTGTTTTGTAAATAGAAAAAGTAGAATCTGGGATCCTTCTATAGTCCCAAAGGCTCACTATTTAAAGTTAATCTTGGAAGTACTTTTGTATGGTAATTCACTTCTTGAGCTGCACAGTGGTTGTGGTGACTTGGTTAGAAGAGCCTGCCGTGCACAGTAGGAATGGAAGGGAGTGGAATGCAACCATGGTAGTGGGAGTGTTGGGGCTATGTGGCCAGTGGAGAGAGACAGCCTAACCAAGTGGAAAAATCTCTCCAGGAGGCTGGGGAACACTATTGAGAGGAAGGTGAGAAGAAGCGAAGCTTATCTTAGGGATGTGTTCCAAGGATGTGTGTGTGTTTCCATGGTGCTGTTCTAGACCATACTTCTTACTCTGCGGCCCTGCTAGGATTATTCCTCAAAATGGGGAATTTTAATAGCCCACACTAACAAGGAAATGCAGATTACTTTTATTGTCTCATTGTTCCTTAGAACATAGTATACATATATGTGTGTGTACGTATGTATGTATACATGTATGTGTTGTATATACATTTTAAAATATTTGTATTTTAAAATGATTTTTAGGAGGACTCTATCATTATCTTAAAATTAACTTCAACATTTATTTTTGAGGCCTCAAATTTGCTCAGCATTTCTGATACGTTGCCACCTAATAAAATCACAGACAGCAGCTATGATGTTGTTTTACTCAAATGAACATTCATAAGCCCCATGGCCAATGGTCCTGTCTTTCCAATGCTCTCTTGCAATAATCTCTTTACAACTTTGCAAATCTTCTAAGAAAGTTTAAGATGATCCAAACTCCATAACAAAGTCAATCACACAATTGAAAAGTAAATGAAAATATATACATCTGGCATAAATTATTATCTCCCAACATTGTTTTAAGGGGGGGATAAATAATGGGATTTTGTTTTTTTCAAAAACCTATCCTGGAGCTCACTCTGTAGACCAGGCTGGCTTTGAACTCACAGAGATCTGCCTGGCTCTGCCTCCTGAGTGCTGGGATTAAAGGCATACAGAGTGAGATCCAGAACAGGAACCAAAAACTACACACAGAGAAAACAAAACAAAACAAAAAATTGGGGTAGGTAAAGTTTCTGCTGATAATACAGCTGATATTCATCATATTGCATTAAATTTATAGATATTGCAATATATGCTTAGATACATATAATGCTAGATTATTTATATTGAACTTTATAAAATATCAGTTTAACTCTGTGAAAAATAAGGTATCTCTGTAAGATATGGTGCCTGTTTCTGACAAATTTATCAATTTTTCACTTATTCTATTTTTTTACTCAATAACCCCCTGTCACCTAAATGAGTGCCCTTCAAATTTTCATTATCATCAAGAATGTAAGCAAAAAAAAAAAATGACTTGGTTAGATCAGTAAAAATGGCACACAGAAGGAAGAAATTAGCATATGGTTAAAGACTATTAGTAGAGCCTATGAGTCAGCTTGAAGCTGATAAATAATAAATTTTAACTCTTTACCATAACATTCAGAAAAACAAATTACATAAATTGTTTTCATAAAAATGAGACGTGGTATTA
Source organism: Peromyscus attwateri (assembly GCA_902168425.1). Taxonomy (NCBI): domain Eukaryota; kingdom Metazoa; phylum Chordata; class Mammalia; order Rodentia; family Cricetidae; genus Peromyscus; species Peromyscus attwateri. Next base: position 46,651 of record CABHPP010139323.1, on the reverse strand, counting down.
ACATTTCCAAATAAAGACTTGTATTTATTTTTTGTTACATTATTTTTCTCATGAAAGATGGAAATATTTACAGTATTTAGAGATGCACATTTTGCTACATGCATCTAAATTCAGTTTCTTCTTGAGATCATCAAATTACAAACCTTTTAAATTACAGATTTTAAAATTAGAATAATAAGAAAATATTAATATTACAGTTAACATTGGAAAAAGAGAGAAATAATCAAGTAATTCTAAAGTACATTTAGTTTTTAAGCATAGGAACAGAGCTCCCACAACTTTTTCATGGACAAATCTAAAGCCATGGAAATGAGTAGTTCACTTGTTTTAGTAAAGTACTGAAAGTCAAGAGTTAAGAAAAATGGTCTAGTGAAAAGGAAACAAAATTTGAAAGAGGGGTGTTCTCAGTATATATGCTCCTGAACTGAAAGACGAAGATCCATGGTACCCTGCAGTGTTTAGCTTGGTGCAGTTCATCAGCTCCTGACATTTACAACATGGGATTTCTGTTTCTAGAGCCTGTCCAAATGCCTCGTGAAATATATGATGGAGAATTCTGCTGAATAATAGTGACAGTTCCTACTGGATTTTCTTTTGGCTGGAAGACTGGACCAGTGTTCAGAGAGACATAGGAGAGATCCAGCTCACATGCTTTATATAATTTATTATTCTAGATTTATTGCTCTGTGAAATGTGAAAAAAAAAGTTATCCAGTAGGTGGTATCACTGATTGTTTTGTTTCCAAATTATCAGTGATAAGAAATATTGTGTGAGTCCAAAATTATAAAAGGAATAAATTCTTGGGAAAACCCTGTTTAATATTATAAGGATGCACGTAGGATTTTCTTCTCGTTATAATTTTGTAGTCAAAGGAAAATTTTATAGTCAGGAGGAATACTTCACTAATTTAGTCTGCTACTAAATGTTACTGTTTTAGTCCATTTTACCATGCCACTCTCAATTATATCTACTGTGTTTTCAATGTGCTCAGGCAAAATCACCTTAAATACGTTTGATGTGACTGGTCCTTTGAATGCATTCAAAATCATTAATAACTGGATATTTCTTAAAACATGTTTTTAAAATAAAACAGTACAAAGGAACAATTAAAACCCTCTAAATTGGGCTAGAGAGACAGATCAGCAGTTAGGAGCACTTGTAGAAGATCCAGGTTTGGTTCCCAGGATCCTCAAACCATCCATAGCTTAAGTTTCAGAGGACCTGATGCCCTTTTCTGGGCTCTCCAGGTACTAAGCATGCACGTGGTGCATGTGCATGCAGGCAAAACAGCTAGACACCTGAAATAAATTATATAAATAAATGAATTTTTAAAACTAGAAAAATATTGTGCTCTGGTTGCTAGGACTTAGAAAGGAAATTTTCTGAGGCTTAGGAATTATAAGCAACTTTTATCATGAACTTAGCAAATCACAGTTTCTTTAGACATCTGATACTATGTGATATAGTTGCATGTACTTCAGCCGTCAACTCATCTGTTAAAGTAATTTGATGCCTTAAACAGAAAAGAATAATTCCTGCTTCCACTCTGTTTGAGGTAATGATTGATAGATAAGAGTTTATAGGAAGTAGTCTTAGAGTATTTGTGCATGCATATACCCGTACCCCTAGGAATAATGTTTTAAACAATGATGTTCAAGTTGCATCTGAAATTACAGTTACAAGTCGACTTTGCAATAAATAAAGTGATGACTATGAGGATATTTAAAAGTCTCTTTATCTGTGGGATATCAGGAAATGAGTGGATTCTACCCATTCTTCCACTAATCCCAAAAACTGAAAGCTAGAACATAGGAAGAACAAAGTGTGGGATGTAAAGAACTGAGAATCCAGTCTGTCCAAAAAAGTTCAGAATTATGGGTCATTCAATAATAGGATTTTAAAATGTCATTGACTATTAAGGTCATGGAATATGGGGACTATTTATTTTGTATTTTTAAAGTTTCACACCACAAAGCTTTCCAACACAGTAGCAAAGGAGTAAGATATGTATCAGAGAGTCAACATTTTTAATATAAAAATGTAACTGCCTGGGTTGACCAGATGGCTCAGCCTGAAAAACATGAGAGAACTAACTCTTGCAAGTCAGCTTAACTTCTAATTTCCACATGTGCAAGGTGCCATATAGGGACCCATTCTTCTCTCTCTCTCCCTCCCACACTTCCTCACTCTTTCTCTTTCTCCTTCACACACACACACACACACACACACACACACACACACACACACACAAATAAAATAACAAATGTCTTCTATTTTTAATTATATTTATTTTCAGTTAGGAAATAACTTAGGGAAAAAACATGAGAAAGTTGAAAATAGTATCTTGATATCTTTGGCAGACAAAGTAAAGTCTGTTCTGTCCATACTTACTGTCTGATAACTATAAACATTGTATACATAATGGAAACACTGGACCAAAGTTTGCTTTGTAAATATAAAATTAAACACTATATTAAGCAATCAGCCTTTTGGTTTAGAAGTGTTATTCACAGCATGATCAACTATGAGTTCAAAAATAGGCTTTTTAGTTTACATGTCAGCTAAATGCATCAGTTTTTAGTGAGTGTTTCTGACATGTACAAAGAAAGGAAACAGAATATCATAAACAGTAGGTCTTCCATCTTCCAACAGTATGTTCTGGAATACTCTCTGAGATAGTTTATTTTGTGTAATGTAAATTTATGATCAAATCATTTCATCAACTAAAAATATATTTCCTGATTGCAGCATGGGTGAGGCTAAAATATAACAAATTAAAAAAGAAAAAAAAGTTTCCCCTACTACATGGGAAACATTGACTGTTTCAACAATCAAACATGTAACTACTAACCAGATTTTAATTGACAGGAAAATTGGCTTATTACATCAATCTATTAAATTAGGTAGGTTTAGACTTAGGTTAGCAGCATAAAGGAAGTTGTTCTTAGGAAAAGACATTAGTCAATGCCTTTGATGGGGGACTTTTAGTACTAAAGGTTATTCTGGGTCTATTTTCCTTCTGGTTTGTAGTCAAATGGAAGACCCTGTATGATCTTAGGCAAATTGCTTGTGTCTTAGTGGAGCAGCGTAGTGTAGGGAGACTGATTAAACTCTTCCCCAAGAGACCTTGTTGTAGACTATTCCTCCTTTTTCGTGAAATTACAAGGTGGTGAAAGTGACATCATTCAATAAGGGTAGATTCAGTTAAACTAAACTTGGCGCATGGCATTATATATATGTATTTGTTCATGATTCTCAGGGTGAGACATTTTACCAGTCATTTTCCTTGAAGATACAATAATAAATGAAGCATAACCCTTGTTTGTGCTCACAGACTCAAGGTTTGAGAAAAGTAATGGTGAACAAGTAAAAGTTTAGTTAGAAGTCAAGGAAAGTCCAGAACCCATATAGTCAGAGCTGATATTCAGTTCTTTTTAGTGGCCTCACCTCCATGTCAGCATCTACTCTGATGAATCAAGATCTTAGTCCACATTCTTTCAGGTTCTTACGTATATTTGCTGTTACCTGTGTTTCCCTCGCTGTAATGAGGCTTCCTTCTCTACTCAGGAAACCAAATTTAAATGGTCCAGTTGATATTAAGTAATGAATAACACTATAGAGTAACCAGAGAGAACTAGATCATCTCATATGTATAGGAAACTGAATGGCAATCTGAGTGAACCAGTCTTTAGTGCTGACAAACCAAGTGAGTTTCCTGAATCCATCAGGCAAAAGGCTTGATCTGATCAGTGCTACATGAACTCTGGATCATTGCTTGCTGATGCCTTCCAGCTCTTGGATGGAAATGACAGTTAAACTCTTTGAGTCTTGACTTTTACTGAGCACAGTGTACTTCTCCACATTCTGTCTGAAAACAGTCAAGTCTTATCTTCCCCTGAAAGATTTTTCTTTTGAGATAGCTGTCTGTTGGTATCAATGCAGATTAGTTGACTTTTAACAATCAAAGCACAGTGTGATGCCTCTGTTCCTGGGGAAGCCTTCATTATAGCTCCCAAGTGCTGACAAATTTCTATTTGAATAAAGTAGCTAAATATTCTCCTGGATCCTATGTTAGCTTTTTATACTCTGGCCCAAACTGCCATGTTTTTTCTGGCCAAGAGATTTAAAATATAAACAAAGGTTTATTTTTCATAAATATATTTTGAGTTTGACCTTCACAGGGAACATTTTAAGTGTTGTAATCAATGAGGTTTCAGGTACCTCTTTACAGAGGGCTACTGTGATTATGTTTTTTGTGGTTGGGTTTTTCTGAACCCATTAGCTACATGGTAATGGAGTGGTGGAATTAAGGTTTTGAGAATCATCACAGTACCCGCTTACCAGAAATTCAATAAAAAACAAACATGAGTGATAGATTGATGCTCTAGGCACAGTATATTTTTAAAATGGGATTTGGTAAGCCTTTCAGAGGATACATCAAAAGGACATGCAAATCCAACTCTGATCAATTGAGCATTCTTATAATTGAACTGGACATAACATGTTAGAAGATTTGATGTGCAAGCCAATATTTAGGGTCGGGGGGCGATGCTGTTTATGTTGAGATTTGTCTAAATAGGAAGACAGGCAGATATTATTTTCTAGTGACCATATGTTGTTAGACTAGACCCTTCCTCATTTTTATATAGCACCATTGGAAAAGTATCTGCTTTCTCATTTTGAATACAAAGCATAGTTCAGTAACTAACTCCCTCCATATATTTTAAAAACATGTATTTAGGGGTCATGATCACAAAAATATTTGAATATGAAATATTTTATTGATAGACTTTGCAGAAAAAATGGTATCCTAAAATTTAGTCTTGATAAAAATGTAGGAAATTTTATTTCTTTATACATAATATTTATATTGCTTATTTATGCAACAGAATATATGAGTGAAGTAATTTAAGAAAGGAATGGTTTATTTTGGCTCATAGTCCCAGAGTGTAGTCCATCATGGTGGGGAAGTCATGGAGGCAGGAAGTGCAGAATACTGGCCATGTTATATATACAGCCGGGAAGCAGAGGGAGATGAATGCATGTATTCAGCTCACTTTCTCCTTTTTATTCACTCATTCACTCTGGAACCTTAGCCAATGGAATGGCGACACCCACACTTAAGGTGGATCTTCCTACCTCAATGATGTGAACCCAGATAATCCTTCCCAGGCATGCTCAGAGGTTTGTCTCATCGGTGGGCTCTAAATCCTGTAAAGTTGAGACAGAGTGTTAATTCTCACAGTATTCTACAATAAATTAATGAATTTTCACTTGATTAAATTAACATACAAAGTCTGTGTTTCAAATTGTTGAAGAAAACATCCCATTTTTTTTTGTTGTAAAAGTAGAGTAGGTATTGTTAAAAATATAATGATTGATATGTTTTAAATAGAAGAAAAAATGTTTTCTTAACCTGAGGGAATTCATTGAGCCCAAAGAGAGTTCCAAAATGAAGAGGGCTAAACTTTGTGTCAAAGTTATAAGGCTATCTCATTTTTTTTTTTTTTAAGATTTATTTATTATGTATACAGTGAGTGTTCTGTCTGCAGGCCAGAAGAGGGCGCCAGATCTCATTGTAGATGGTTGAGAGCCACCATGTGGTTGCTGGGATTTGAACTCAGGACCTCTGGAAGAACAGCCAGTGCTCTTAACCTCTGAGCCATCTCTCCAGCCCAAGGCTATCTCATTTTAAAGCCTTAAAGCTGAAATACGAAAGGTGTGAGCCAGGCTGTAAGTAGTGACTGGAATCAGAGCTCACATCTCTGGTTCTCAAGTTGCTCTCTCCTCTCCACTACTGTAGTTTGAGCAGAGTTCTTTGGTGATTGTCCCTGGTGCCTCTTGTTTCAGTCAAATATAAGACCCAAATAACAAGAGATTGCAAGTTAAATTCCAGGAATGCCAGACTCCAAGATGGAGGTTTGCCAGCTAAGAATTTGGACCAACTCCTTAGACAAGGGGACTAGGCCTTGCACTCCCTACTTTGTTCAGTCATGGGTGGGATGTGTCATGGAAAGGAAATACGCCTTTGAAGGGGGGTGCTTCTTACGTTGTTGGCCATCTTCCAAGGGATACTCAACAGTGAGCTGTCAGTCTCAGATTATCTGGAATCATGATCTGGCCTATGCTCTACTGTGCCCACTGCCTGTGTTAATGGAATGGGTGCCCACTGCTGACTAATCCACTAGCTCATATAGCAACTACAGCAAAAGACATGATGTTGCCCCTGCTCTAAGAGGAGACAGATTCAAACTTGCAGAAGATTGTATTGCAAGTCCAAAGCTCATAATGTTCTTCCTAGAAGCTGTATTTTAGAATAAGAGATGCAGTGATGGATGATCTCAACTTTAAGGGTCTTTGAATCATTTGATTCCGGAGAAAGTTTGAATATTGACGTGTCATCATTGTTAATACTGTGACCACCAACACTACCACCACCAGAGAGCAATTTAGTGCTTTATACTGACTAAACCACATTAGATGTCATCCCTGACTTTTAGGGTACAGACTAGACTAGGGAAACAAAATAATTCATTAAAAACCTATTTTCTCATTAACACCTCCCAGTGTGTATGGAGGTTATAATAATTTAATTTACTCTGGCAAGATTCTTTATTAGGTACTCTAAGGTCTATTTTCTCTGTTTTCATTCAGTACAAATAGGAATGTTAGACCTTATATTCACCTTCCTCAGAACACAGTAGTTGATTTTTATTTTTACTTTTATTTTCATTGATGTTTTCTCCTTAGGCAAATCAGTAGATTATCTCTGGACCTTAAACTTCTCATCTGTAAAGTTGAGATGACAGGGTAGGTGAAGCAGGTTCATACTTCAACAATAACAGACTGTTAGGCAGGCTGTGGTTCCTAGGGAAGCATTATTGACCCAAATGTTGTAACTTCATTTAATATGTATGTATGTGTATACTTGTATGTGTGTTTTTATTATATTATATATAATTATATTATGTGTAAATGTAGGTAAATAAAGATATGATTCCCTATGCCCTTTTTAAACATGCTTATTGTTATTAATTCTACCTCCTTCCCTCTCCTGTATTGTCCTAACCCCTTACCCAGCTAAAGCTCCCCCCCTTTTTATATTTCTTCTTTAATATCATTGCTATTCATTTCTTTGCACAAAGCATGAGAAACTTCCTTTCTTGTGGTTGGTCAAGGCAATCCAAGAGACTTTCCAAACAATATAGGTTATTTCTGTTGCCCTTGGTTGCCTCCCAGAATTTGAAGGCAGTTACTGTTTCTGAAGATACCATGTACTTTGGACATAGGACTCAGAGGATTCAAGCTGGATCTGACCTGAAATCTTCCTTTCTAGAAACTAGCTTCCATAGAACCAAAAGGTACTGTGTAGACTGCCAAGGGAGGAGAGCAATCAATAGTCTTACCCAGTTATGATGCCTATGGACCTCAGTAATGACCAGCATGGCAAGATATTGAAAAAAAGCAATAGTGGCACTCTTGGAGGTAACCAACAGGTGTCTGGTTGGACTTAAGGTCCATCAGTAGAAGAGAATTCATACCAGATACTGTAAAGTCTACAGTTTAAACCTAGCCAACAATATGTGGCTAGTGTGTCCGTGGCTAGTGTGGTCACAGATCCTGAAGGACAACCTGCTACTTTCCTAAGCCAATATAATTCCTAATCAAATGATGGATACTTATCCTGATACCCACAGAGAAATGTATCTCTCTCACCCCTTATCAAAGAGATTTCTTTTTGCAACAGAGACCATTACAGACAATCACTACTGGTTAAAAAATAAAAAAAAAAAAGCAAGAAACACTGAATGTGGTGGAGTGCTCAGCTTCAAGATATCCACAACACAACTCCTACACCTAAGACTCGGGGAACATCACAGAAGTGGGGCAGAAAGATTTTAAGAGCCAAGGAGTCTGCTGCGAGACTTTGTGTTCTAGGTTTTCCAGGGGTGTTACACCCATGAAATCTCAATGATTTGACTACCCAAGTAAAATCTGAACAATCACAATTCCAAGCTGGCATGCCAGTGGGGGTGAGGGAAATGTAAGAGACCCCACTCCTAGACGAAGTGCTACAGACAGTCAAAATCAAGAGAGTGAAAATTAGCCTTCTCCAGGGATGAGCACCCAAATTGGTTAGCCAACACCAATTGCTCATCCCTGAAAACATATACATACAAGCAAAATTAAAAGGGCCCTGTGGGTTGTATATGTAGCAATAGTAATTAAAGAAAAGGGAGCTATAAACTTGAGAATGGGTGGCAGGAAGTATGGGAAAGGTAGAAGAAAGAGAGGGAATGGGGAAATGATGTAATACTTTAATTAAAAATAAAATAAACAGACTAGCTGTTGCTGATGATAAAGGTCTCGGTGGTTCAAGATAAAGTTAGAAGCGAGCCTAAGTTAGGGACCCTTCTCTGCTGGGGAGGTTTGCAACATTATACTCATGGCTTCCTGTCTTTCCCACACCAAGTCCTTCTTCTCCTTGATATATACAATGTGTGTGCCATACATAATGTGCTTTGAGAATACATAAGTTACTATAATGGGGTAAGTGTACATTATGTAAAAGCAAATATAATATCCAACATGGATGGAATTCAACTGAACTATTATGACCAGCAGAAGGAGGATGAAACCTACTCCATCATTTTTTTCTACCAAGTCCAATTTCCTGACTTATTTCAGAGAAGTCTTTCAATGTATACCTATCCATTGTAGATATATGTGGATGAAATGTATATTTTGATCATTTTTTCTCAGTTTCTGCACATGTGAACGTCAGGTCGAATGCCAAGCGCTGGAGGTTTAGAAATTAACCAAGTGTTCATGCTGCCTGAATACACCCAGAAAGCATACAAGTTACTTTAAAAGAATGTTCTTTTAAAACTTGATTCTTTCTGAGCTTATGGTCCTCAATCAAGGAAAAAAAGTAACCAAGAACGAAATAAGTTAGTCAAAACATGCCAAGGAAAACTGTCCTAAATTTCAGAGAGAGTGTGGCACTGTGTTTAGATAATCTCTATTTTCCTTTTCCCTCCTCCCTCATATGAGAAACTTCCAGGCTTTCCCTGTGGGATGAAGGAAATCTGCAACTCTGCTCTGGCATCGTCCACTGTCACAGTGTGAACTCATGATAACACCACTACTATCTCTTAGATAGCTCCTTGCTGTTTATTCTTTCTCCTCTGCTTCCATTTTTATTGGCTGAAACCCAAAGAATCAAAAAGGAAATAGACAGCAAAGGGTTCCCACCTAGTCTATGCCCAAGATTCATCTTTTTTTTAAACTTCTATATTCCTACTGTCAGTGACCAAAGAAGATCACAGGTAAAATGTGATATTGTAATCAAGCATAATGCAAGGCTAATTATATATAACGAAATCCACTCATCTTACAATGATTTAATAATGATTTGCATCAAACACTCTTATTGGGTAAGGTTTCCCAGCTTTTTCCTAAAATAATACATCAGATACACTGATCTTTGTTATCATCTTTTACTTACTATTTTTAACTTCCATCTTTTTTTTTAATCTATCGAAGGATCAAGCTATGAGTATTTCCTGGACATAATACCTATCAGAGTAGGATTTGTTTGGTTATTCCACTAAGATATTATTAATATTAAAATTGCCTTTGTTAATGGTCTTGTTTCAAAAGAATGATAGAGCTTAAGATATTCTTTCAGGCAAAGCCTTTAAAAAAAATACAGTTTCTGAAAAGAGTGACCCATGGCAGAGAATGTGCATTTTTTTTACTTGGCTTCTAACATCACTAGAACGTGTACAAAAATCCGTGCTTTGAATTGAAAGACAGTACCTAAAAATGACATCACTCATGGAGCACATGGGTAGAGGGAGATAGGATATAGTACTGCCTTTGTCTCGAGCTCCAGCAGCCCGAATCTAATGATTGAATAATGTGCTTTGGAGGACAGTGGTGTCTTTCACTGAAACACTGAGCTGGAAGTTCCAGGCAGGCAGTGTGCTCTTTCCACTCAAGCAGCAGAGACGTGCCATGCTGAGAGCAGCTGTGGAGAAGTTGAAGTTGGGGCAACACAGAGGCAGTTCAGAGAGAAATTAAGCCTGGGAGACGTGGGACACAGGTGTTTAATATGTAGCTCTCCCCTGAGCAGATGTTTAAATATAGACGATTGAAATAATGAGGTGAGATGACCCCAGAGTCGGTGCCTTGCCCATAGTCTCCTATACAAAGGGATTTTTGTGTATCTGAGATGTGATTGATCAAATATAATCTTCCCCAGCAGTTACACAGCAATTCTCATTTGAAATCACTTGTAACATTCTCTTTTATGTCTTAGGCAAGGGCTTGAGATGAATTTTAAATTCAATGTGAAATATTTTATATTACATTTGTGGTAAGATAGTGACCAAGGAACGCCATCCTCCTTGTTTGCTTTTGAGTCATGACTTAATTTTTCTATAAAAAAACTTATAAAACATTATAATAACATTTATAGTATGATACCATCACATTATAAAAGAAATTGATTGGAGAAAAATATTTTTTGCCAGTGGAAAAAAATCTATTCATTTGAGAAACAATCATGTACATGTCAAGTATTTCTATAAATTTATAAGCTAATGTTCTATTGAAATTTCAGTTCACTTTGTTCTAGGCTGTTTTGTGCAATGAGAGTCCGAGTTCTTCCACTTAGAACTTCTGCCATTATCCAGTGACCCTTTAAAAAAATGCCTAACGGCATGCTCTCCCTAAAACCAGAAAGGATAGAAAAGTCATATGGAAGCTGAACTTGGTGGTGCAGGCCTCCCATCCCAGCTACTCAGTTGTCTGAAGCAAGAGTATAGCAAGTCCAAGGCCTGCCTGGGCTACAGAGCGGATCTAAGGTACCCTCAGCAACTTAGTGAGAACCTGTCTCAAAATACAAAGCCAGATGAGAGCCTAGCATGTGTGAGGCCTTAGGTTCGATATCCAGACACACACACACACACACACACACACACACACACACACACACACACGACACGACACGGAAAACAAGGAGGAAGTGGAAAGAAATGAGAAAATCATATTGATTTCCTTAGGTAGAGAGTGAAATTATTTTAGCAAATAGAAAGAGCTGTCATGTAAATAGCTATGTATTTTCATTCATTAGTGGAGAACCCATGCCTTGGATTCCTTATCTTTTCTTGTAAAGATTTGATGGCTTAATATTCTTGCCATCAGAGGCACCATAAGATCCTCCCTAAGGAAACAATGTATGTGTCTCAGCTTTTTTATTATGTGGGAAACCAAACTGCCTTTGCTTGAAATTTTCCTTTCAATCACACTATAAGACAGTGAACCCTATATAATACGTAACAATATCAAGTATATAATTATGATGTGTTTGTTAATCCAGGAAACATTGAATCTCATTCTCTTCGTCCGTGTTACTGTCATGGAGAATGGGGAGACTGAATTGTGTTACAGTCTGTCCTGACCCAGAGGCTCATGCCAGCCAGCGCTTACCTACTTGATGTTCCAAGGGGACCATGAAAGGAATCTATTAATATTTTTCTTTCTGCAAACACCCCCACAAACCTAAATGGTAATCCAGAGCACAGAGGTGATTTGGCCGAAATCGTAAATTCACCTCCTCCAGCAGAAAGGGAAACAGATGCCTGCAGCTGAGCCCTCCTACGCTTGCTCCCAGCAACAGGGAGAACTACGGTTTGTCTCCACCCAGACTGCTCAGGCTCTGCCGAGCTTCTGCTTTTAGGCCTGGGCCTCAATTGGAAACATGCTGGGCTGTTTGCTCCGTAGACCACCCAGCCCACCCACTTTTGGTGGTTTGGCTTCTGTCCTGTTTGCCTGCAGGTGTGACCTTATCCACCTAGAACGAGTCTCTCTACCATTTTCCTGAGGGTTAAAAATACAACTGGCTCAGAGAAGACAGTAAGCAAGTAGATTTTTATACTCTCCTGGAAACTTACAATTATAAACTTCCGTGACCTCTATGAACTTTTTCAAGCGTGTTTTTGCTGCAGACCTGGGATTGATGTGGAGGATTCCTGGGACACAGGAAAAGCAGTCGAACTGCAGGCAAATTTAGTGGGTTGCCTCCGTGTCTATAACCTGCCAGGGGCTGGGTTAACACCTCCATCACCTGGCCCCCAACCTGTAATTAGATAACCATTTCAGCAGTGGTGTGGCAAACCCAAGTCCAGCCTGCTTCTTAATAGGCATGTTAACCCCATGAAAGTAATAAACTCTTTTCTTTGTAAAGCGAGCTGGTTGGCATAGAGAGCACACTAACTTAGCTATATTAAGTAGAAAGCTGATTTTTTTTCCTAATGTAACCACACTTTAAATCTTCATGATCTGTCATAGCTTGTTCTGTAATTCCAAGCCAGCAATATTCAAAATAGCACAATAAGTACTGTTAGCAAGACGTGGAAAATTTCTTGAGCAGCAGTGATGTACCCCAGGAGCCAGGATGTTTGCTTACCATTAGCTTCACTTGTATTCAACCTGTATTGGCTGTCCCTCTGGGACCCGGACTTAGGGCTTCAAAGTAGACAGATGAACATAAATAGGCTGGGTCTCATGAACCCTCAAAAAAGACCCTCTTGGCCCCTGACCTTATAAACCGTACATCATGTTTCTTCTCCTTAGGGAAACTCCAGATTTCCTTCTTAACTCTTCTGCAATTTTCTTTCCTTCAACGAAACAGCTGGAGCTCTACTGTGCATGAAGAATGAACCTATAACCCATCCCAGTGTTTCAGAAACTAAAGAAACTTTTCTTTTGACACATGGAAACCCAGGCTCCCGTGGCCGCTTACTGTCATAAGATGGGTTAATGGAAAGGCCAAAACCAGAGCTTCTGTGATGTGCTGGTAATATGGCCGACTCCCACAGTCAACATAGATGGTTTCAAGTTGACTCAGTCTGCCTTCACTCATCTGGGAGAACATAGCCATCCACTAAATGCTGTTTGTTGTCATTTTAATTTCTCTGCTTTTCTACCTATTTTTTGTGTTTCGTGACAGTGTTGTAGGGGATTCCATGACTGTGTTCTGATTTTAAAGACTGTGCCTTGAATGGAGTATTTTTGATCCAGAGAGAATCTGGAGAGTTTCCAGTTCAGCTTCCTGGTTATATTTGTCCCCACACTATGATTTTCCACAGTGATGGAAAATATTTAGTATCGGCTAGGCCCTGTGATATACTTAGAATAAAGTCAGAAGAAACTTTTAGAAGTTCAATTTGAGACTGCAGGAAATTTTAAAATCATCTTTTTCTCTCTTTTGTCTTTCACAATGCACTCTGCTAATATAGTTGAGATCTGTATGGAAAGTTAATATTATATAAATATTTTTTAAAGTAATTGATTCTGATAACGAAGGAAAGCAAATGGGTAGCATATTTAAACAAGAATTCTTCATAGATTGGTCATACTGAAAAAAAATCATACTTAAAGATCTGTATTACAGAATTTTTATACCAGCTTTCCCTTATTGCTAAGAAGTTTGCAAAAAGAAATATTCTATAATGAGACAGAAAGCATTTCAATTGTGCCTGCAGTTTGCTGTTCTCTAGACCTTCACTATTTAAACTGATTCCATTTATGTGCACACACTGGAGTGGCTTTTTTTATGGCCTCAAATTAAAGGCTCATGTGGAAAACTTGAGCTAACCTCCAGACCTGTCCTACCAACTACCATCCCCACCTTATTGGGAAGATAAATTTGCAAACCCCAAATTTGCTCTAGCTGTTAATTTCAGGTTCATCACCTGTACCGCATTACATGGAACAAATAGGAAGTAACAACAGTCACCAATTCTCAGTTTGTTTTACCCATACCTCCTGTCTGACCACACTTCTGTTGACCGCATATGAAAACATCTAAAAGAATACTGAATATCATGAAATTAGGCACCCAGAAAACTGAATGAATAGATGGGTGTATGGATGGGTGGGTGGGTGGATGGATAGATGGATGGGTGGGTGGGTGTATGGATGGATGGATGGATGGATGGATGGATGGATGGATGGATGGATAGGTGGATGGATGGGTAGATGAATGGATGGGTGGGTGGATGGATGGATGGGTGGGTGGGTAGATGGATAGGTGGATGGATGGGTGGATGAATGGATGGGTGGGTGGATGGATGAATAGATGGATGGATGGGTGTATGAGTGGATGGGTGGATGGGTGGGTGGACAGTGGATGGAAGGATGGATGAATGGGTGAGTAGATGGTAGAAATGAATATAACTAACAAACTGTGCTATTAAATAGCAAACACAATGAAAGGAACTCTAATATGCCACATTTGAGCATCCCATTGTCAGCCAAGAGTAGTTCCAAAGCGGGCAACTCCTGCTCAAGAGTTAGTAATGTGCTCTGTAGCCAGTAATGACATCATTGCCTTCCTGGGTGTAAGAGCAGCAATTATCTTTTATGAAGCCAGGAGTGTAACTTTTGTCAGTGCTATTTGGCAGTATTTTTTTTTTTTCAGGTAAGCCAGCTTGGCCCTGTAGTGCTACCTAGATAACTCATAGGAAAAGCTTCTTTTTCTGGAAGGTAGTCAAGGGACATTAGGTGAGTGTTTCCCATGATTTCTCCAGTCCCTCTGTGTGGGTAACAACACACACATGGACGATAAGTATGACAGACCTTTGAATGTCACTTTGCTGTCCCTTAGTGGCCAGGTTTTGCTTTGGTGAGTTGCGTCCTTCTGAAACTAGTATGCCCTGCCACTGAGACCACCATCTCCTTTCTAAAGCAGATTTCCAGGGTAGGTGGTCGTTCTTTGCACTTCTTGTCATCTGTCAAGTCCTCAGAATAAGGTGGTAGTGACTGTCAAAGGCATGTTGTTTCCTGGTAGCCTTGTGTTCATGTAACTGTGTGAAAATTTAAAACAATTGTTGTTAAACAAAGTCCTGAGGATTTTACTTTCCCATAATTAAACCCTTTATACTTTATTTTTTTACTGATCTTGTTGGGGAGGCAGAGCTTGTAAAAATCCTATAAACTCTACCTCTATTTATTTATTTTTTGGTTCTCTATTTCCCCTGTTTCTCCCTACTTTGCACATTGTATTTCAGCTGAGCTAACCTTTTCTGTTCCTTGAACAATCCAACTTCCTCCTTACACGTAAGCAGTCATCCTTGCTAACTGCACTGACCAGAAGTTTTCTGCTTCTCCTGTCTTCCTCTCTAGTACTTGGTGCACTTCTAAAATATATGTTTATGTCTCAGGGTTTTGCTTAGTCATTAGACATATATCCCTCCATCTTTTAATCCTTTCCTCTCCTTCCTTGTTTTCTTCTATTTCCCTTTTTCATTTCCACTCATCTTTTGCTTTTTCTTTTCTGTCATGTTGGAGATCAAATCTAGGGTCTTACATTGCTAGTGAAATGGTCCCGCACCATTTCTTTCCTTTCAAATTTTATTATTTTATGTATATGGGGTTTTGCCTGTATGCTTGTCTGTAGACCATGTGTGTGCAGTGCCCACAGTAGCCAGATCCCCTGGAACTGGAGTTATAGACGGTTGTGAGCCACCCTGTGGGTATGGGAATTGAACCCCCGTCCTCTGGACAAGAAGCCAGTACTTATTTGCTTAGCCATCTTGCCAGCTAACATAGGCTATTGTACTCAGCTACTTGTTCAGTTAGAGCAATATTATTATCTGATATATATATATATATGTCAGCATTTCATATATATATATATATATATATATATATATAAGCATTTCCAATAATTTGTATATCCCATATAGTCAGGGATGCTGTCTTATATGTCATTATGCTTTTAGAACCTGGGACTGTGCAGACACATAGAGATTTCAGAAGCATTTACTGAATGAGTGGATGTAGGAGACGAAAGTATGAACAGGGCAAAAACGTAGCGCTGTGTGTTATTCACTTGTGGCACTCAACCTTTTTAGAGTTAGAAATGAAAAACTCTCAACTTTACATTTGGATTTTGATAGGTCTTTCTGGTAGTGATGTGGATGGTGACTTGGAGGTGGCGAGAGTATTAAGTAACTGTGAGACTAGCTGCTGAGCTTAATCCCAGAGGAAAAAAAAAAGACAAATCTTAAACTGCATGGTAATAGAAGAAAATTCGATGAAGGGGTGGATTTGATAACCACAAATAAAATAATGGATAACATGCTTGAAACACTGGAAAAGGAGGAGAGATGAGATAGACAGAGTCCTAGCTTGGATGTCTGTCATGCTACCAACAGTATTGGAGAAGATGCAAACAAATTATTTGTGGAATGGTGTTTGAATTGTTGGGCCTGTGGGATATCCATGTAAAGATGTCTAGCAGACATTTGCAAGCAAGGGCGAGGGCTAGCACGTACGCTGCTGGCCTGCGAGCACTGTGGAGGCCTTTGCTCACATATGATCATGCAAGGAGAATGAGTAGAGAGGTAGAGCTGGATAGAGGAGTGCTGGGGAGGATGTTGGCTGCAGGCACATTTGGCTGCCACAGCATTGGACGTCTACAGTGAAAGTGTGCCAGCCTCTCAGGTCTACACCACGGTCATCTGTGTTCTCTACCTCCACCCCCTCATCCCAACCCCCACTGCCCTTTCTTGGCCAGCCTGTCAGCCTCATTCTCTGAAAAAATAAATGATCTGTGTCTCTATCTCCCACTTCTCAGAAAGAAAATCTCACTGAGGAAGTCTGTGCTTTGGTTCCCATCAGGTCAGGCTCCACCCCCGGGGGGCAAGCTGTGCAAATATGGTAGTAAGGACTGCAGAGGAAACACTTTGAGGAGCAGCCTTGGGCCTGGAGATTGTCATTAACTGTGGTCCAGCAGGCAGAGCCCTGCCCTCAGGGAAGGAGCTGAGCCATAGACTTAGCTGACCAGTAGACTTAGCTGACCAGTTAGATTCCCTCTTTCCAGAACTTGAAGCTGGAGACGCAGATCATCTGTCCAAGAGTACGATGTGATGACAGCTTCCTTGTCCATGTGAACAAAGGAGGAGTTCCTTGCAGATATTCCCTACATTAATGAGAAGAGCTGTTTCCTTAGTCCCTGCTGAAACCCTGTTCTGTCTACTTTCACCTATTTCTTTGGATCCAGCTTTAGGGATATTTTCATTGTTTCCCTTTTCTCTTTCAGTTTTAGGCTTCAGAATATAACCATGGCATTTCTTTCTTTCCAATCCTCCCTCCAAACCCTCCCAAATACCTGTCCCCACTTTCCTTCAAAGTCATAGCCTCTTGTTTTGTTAATTGTTATTGCATGCATATACGTATATACATATATACCTAAATATAGCCTGTTCAGTCCATATAATGTTACTTGTATGTATGTTTTCAGGGATGACCATTTGTCACTGGAGAACCAGTTGGTGTGCTCTTCCCTAGAGAAGACCACCTCTCCCATTCCCAGCTTTCCTCAGTTTCCTGAGTTATTTGTATAGGGTTGAGAGCTCGTGGGCTTTTCCCTGTCCACTTCGGCATGTCCATTGGTGTCATCCTTGTTCAGCTCATGTTTGGGCAGTCATGTTGGTGAGACTTTATCATGTAGCATCTGCCATTACTAGGAGACAATCTCGCAGCAAACTCCCTGATATTCTGGCTCCTACAATCTTTCCACCGCCTCTTCTGCAATGTTCCCCGAGCCTTAGGTGTGAGAGTGTTCTATAGATTTCTATTGTTTTCAGAGCAATCACGGCGCAGGTTATTGTTTAAAGGAACGCATTTTAGAATTGTTTGAAAATCTTAACCTGAAAGTTTTGCTTAGGCAGTTCTTAATGTCAGTGATGCTGCTGCTGCGGCTGCTGGCCTGAGGATCGCACTCTCAATAACAAGGTCAGTAAGATGAAGCATAAGAAAGGAAGGCTACAAGGACTGAGAAAGTAGGAGGAGAAAGTAGGAGTGAAGAGTGAACAGACTTACAAGTGGGAGTGTTCAAAGGCATCAGCACGAGAGACCATGAGAGATATAAGACTGGAAGCTTCATTACGAATAATCGCCATAGACTCTATGTCTATGCAGTCTCTTCGGCAATACACGAGAAGTTTATTAATTAGCTGGTAGAAGGTCCTTGACTTGATGAATCCAGAGTTGTGTGTTTGTAGGCTATGAATATGAATGAGGAAGGGATGTGCATGAATATACTAGTCAAGAAGTAGACTAAGTAATATAGCATTCAGTTCATGTTGTTTCAAGTTATCTGTTTTATGAGAGATGGGAAAGACTCAGCCATGGCTTGAGGGAGAAGAGTTCCCATGAAAATGAACGTGGGTGTGGGTGTGCATCTGTATATTCATTTGTTTGTGTGTCTAATCCTCTTTAAGGGATCAGCAGTATATCTACAGAACAAGCTGACTCTAGTAGGATTTATAACAGTTCAGTTGCTTAATGAAATATTATCTTTTGCTGTTGAGTATGGAATGTTCTCTTGACAAGGCGATTAAGGAAAGACAAGGTTGGAAGTTGAAACATGAACAATATTACAGAAGACCAAGATGTGTTTGAGGGTGGGGTGCATGGGAATATATTTAGAAACTGAAAACCTTATCAAGCTGAAAGCTGCCCCATCAGAGAACTTTCAGTTCCACATCTTGTTAGGTTTCGCCTTGTGTCAAACCTAGCTGAACCGATCCAAGAAAATGATTTCCTTTTGAACTCATGCTTAAATCATTGTGATAACTTCCTATGAATGCTGCTTCCAAAGAGCGTTGGAGGTTGGGTAAACACAAGAGGAAATGAAACAATCATCTGGTTAACTTTGGGGGGACTGGTGTCATAAGGGTGTGAGAGTAGTGAAGTGGTATTGTCCCGTGGCTGCTGGAAGCTCCAGTAGATTGAGAATGGCCAGTATCAGCCTGGTGTGCCAGAGACCCTCCCCAATCTGGGAATGCTCTCTCTGCAAGCAAAGCTTAAGGAGAGTGGTGAGGCTGGGCTGCATCCCTTGCCAAGTCTGTCACATTAACACAATCACAGATGTCACAGCCAGATTGCCTTCAGATTCCTTCCCATCCTGAAAATGTGCATAGTGGTCGGAAATGAATGAAATACTTGCTCTGATGAAGTTGTCCATTCTGAATGTTATCAACATGCAGGTCATGTCATCATCTAGAATGTTATTTACATTTCATTGATGTTACTTCCATCTGGCAGCTGTTGACTTGAACTGGAGAAACACGTGACTAACCTGACCCTTTAATGACTATACTGGCACTAGAATTCTCAACTATTGGCTTTTAGGGTTGATCTTTGGAAGCGGCCAGAGATGCTAGATATTTTAAACTTTCAAAGCATTGAATGAGCTCTGAATCCCTTACAACTTCACATATCACCACAGATACTGACAAACAACGACTTAAAGTTATCAATGAAGCAGGCAAGTTAAGTTGCATTTTTCTGGAGATGATTTTAACTAGCCACCTTCTCAAAGTGGTAGCTACAGCTATCCAAGAATTCAAATAAAAATATTTAAGCGTATACGTTTTATTTGCTTTGTTGTTGTTGCTTTTGAAATAGGGTCTCATGGAGCACAGGATGTTCTGGAAATTTCTACATAGCAAAGGTTGGCCTTGAACTCTGGACTCTTCTGCCTCTGCCTCTCAAATGCTAGGATTACAGGTGTACCTGACACCTGGGTTTTGTTTACAATTTAGCACACTATAGAAGAAATAGATCTTAAAAATCAACTACAGAGGATTTACAATTTGATTTATTTAACAACTTGGATCAGATGTTCCCATCTGGGGAAGATTTAAAGAACACATGCTTTGTATTTCACAGAGAGTAAGGATAAAAATCTTTGAAATAAAAAAAATAACTATTAAGTTAATGTTCATTGGGACTGGGGAGATGCCTTGGTGGTTAAGAGCAACTGATGTTCTTGTAGAGGACCAGGGTTTTATTCTCAGCACCCATGTAGTTTCCACAGCTGTCTGTAACTTCAGTTCCAGGGGGTCCAGTACCCTCTTCTGTCCTCCACAGGCACCAAACATACATGGTGCACAGATGTACATGCAAGCAAAACATTCACACAAAAAATAAAATGAATAAATTTAATTACAATTTTTGAAAGCTGTTGGCTAGTTGGCACACAAAACTCCTGGACATGATTTAAGATTAACTGAAGAATAGGCTTTCGTAAGGGACAGACAAGTTAGTGCTAGGCATTTATTGAGGCACACACACAAGAGCTAAGTATGGGCTTTGGTTTGTTATTGTTCACACTATCTGCAAACATTTTTCTTTTATTAACCAAAATGGAGGACACATTACTATGTATGTCTTTGAGAACACAGTTAAGTCGGAGACTTTTACTTGGGTAGATTTTTAAGGAAACACGTTAACCATGGTTTTACCAAAGACCCACTCAGTGGCTACTTCAGTGGCCAGCTTTTTAAGAAGACTTTTCTGTAGGAGAATATATTAATTTCTTGTATACCTGTGTGTGGATGGTGTGTGTGTGTGTGTGTGTGTGTGTGTGTGTGTGTGTGTGATACGTATGCTTGTGGATACATTATGTATGTAGGAGTGCACCCATTGGTACATATGTTAAGGACAGAAGTTGATGTTGGGAGTTTTCCTCTATTACTTCTCCAACTTATAACATCTTTCACTGAAGATGAGTCTTGCCATTGCAGCTAGACTCACTGGCTCCAATGTGACTCTTACCTATCTCTAGGCCCCTAGCATATGAAGTTACAGATATATGCTCTGTACCCAGATTTTACATGGATGCTGAGGATTTGAACTTACATCTAATGTTTGTACAGCAAGTACTTTAACCACCAAGCTATCTCTTCAGTCCCAAATTAATTTCTTAATGGAATAGCCCATAGCATAGGAATCAGCTAACATTTGATTATTCCATGGTCAAACCCAAAGCAATATATTGTAAACTTTCTACCATTTCAAGTGAATCTCTGGAAATATACTAATTTTAGGCAATGGCACTACTTACTGGAACTTTCCCATTAATAACTTCTATCTCCACATTCCAGTTTGCCCTGTATCTTTTCATTGTGCTCATCTGTCTTCCACAAAATACTCTAGGCTCATATTCAGAATAATTGGTTTGAATTTTGATCGGGCTGCATCTTAGAACTGTATCTTCGAGCATGTTACCATAATCTCTGCCAGTGGTATTTGTTTCAACCAAAGCTGGAGGTGGAGATAACTTCCATGGTTGTTATGATGCTGAATGAGAAAATATGTATCAAAAGCCATTTAGAGTGAAGTGATTTGGGACCTTAAGGAACATATTGCCATTGTTACTGGTGGCACATTCTGTCCATTAAGATAATGGCTTTGCAGCAGCACTGTCTGGAGATGCCACGGTAGATGGGTCACATGGAAGAATGATTTAAAGTAATTTGAATTCTCTTCACTGCTACAGTACTTGTCTCTTTCCCCAGTGACTGCCTGAGGGCTCAAGAGACTCTACCAAGGTGGACGATATTTTAACTCTTGTAAATTGTGCACAGATTTTGTGTTCTAGCGATGAGCAATGACACTCAACACTTAAATGTTAACACCATGTGCCTTGCCCAAGTCCCAAGGTGCTCCAGTATTAACCCATGTCACACTCCCAACAACCTTGAGAGTGGTACAAGTTCTTTATTACCCCTGGTGCAAAAGAGGAAAAACTGAGGCACAGTCTTTTGTCAAGGGCTAACAGGTTTGGTGAACAAAAGTGGTTGTTGGGCAAACCTGAGGACCTGAGTTCAATCCCCAGATCCCACAGTGGAAGAGAGTCTTGATTCCTAAAAGTTGTCCTCTGTCCTCCTTGGGCATACTGTGGCATTCACACACACACATACACACACACACACACACACACACACACACACACACACACCATACAAACAATTTCTTAAAACTGGGTCAAGATATGTAGCTAGTTTTATAAGTCAAATTTTAATTCTTCATACTCTCCATTCAGCTTTTAGGGAAGAATTTTGTGGATGGATACAGGAAGTGTAGCGTGTTTGTAAATTACTTGGGTCTTATATATAGGGAAATGTTTTCTCATCTTACATAAATGATGCCCCCTGCCTGAATGCTCATGTAGCATGGAATTTGGTGGGTTTTTGTTGTTGTTGTTTGTTTGCTTGCATTTTAAAATTCTTTTTTTTTTTGCTTTCCTTTTTTAAAACTTGCATGTCTATAATTGTGTATAAATTATAGGCTTAGGATGTCTTCTTTCTCTTCTGAGCCCAGGATTCAGTGAAAGAAACTCAACTTGTCTGAGAGGCCCAGTCATCTCAGTCATTGCTATGCTTGAATTAATTACAAGAAAGAGCCCCAAACACTATCCGGAGACGTGCCACAGCCCATGTATTCTTCACCCGTTTTTCAGACTTGCATTTCCTTTGACGTGGGTTTACACACTGTGTGTAGTCATTCTCTAAGACACATTTCTGTTCATTTAAGCTGTTCTTTCATGTCTTTGCAAATTTGACCACTGATGTCTCATGTGTCAGGAACACCCTGGAGTATTTCCAGAAGCCTGGCTAACATACCCAGTAAGTAGCCTTTGTTTGTTGAGCTTATGGACTTATGGGAGAAGACAGACAGTGAGCAAATAATCCCACAAGTTGAAGTAACATAACTCCCCCAGGTAGCGCTACAAAGACAGCCATGGAGCATGATGCTCGGGGAAGTGATAAGAGGAGGTTTGGGCAGACACTTGACAATCATAGTTTGTTTTCTCCTTCCTGTCTTTGACCATGCCGAAGATGTTAGGGACTCTAAAAGAACAGAGGAAGGCTTGGACTGACCAGATGAGGAACAGAGTTCACAAACCCACACAACACAAGTGAACCCCAGGGAACAGGAACAGGGAAAACCTGGCTTCAGCAGGCTGACATGTCTCAGGCTTTGAGTGTGTCACTGTATCACAGAAGAATTGATGACATGGGTAATAGCTGCCACTCTCGAGAAGACTGATTGCGTAGTCATTCTCTTCCACCCAGGAAAAGAGAGAAGAAGGTGGTTTATGTGACACAATTAAAGTATTATTATTTGAAACTTTATGTGTTTGTAGTAATTTATTTAGAATGCTGTGCACATAAGATTGTTATCCTTATTTCTACACTTTCTTTTTAAAGCATGAATATTAACTGAAGAAGCACTTGTAAATGAGGACAGAGGAAACCTTGTTTTCTCATTCCAGTTGGTGGTCAGGCCATAGTTCAGAATAACCACAAAGATCCTCACTATTCTCTTACAAAAAAAAATGCTACAGTAGCATTTCCCTGTCTATCCAATGAGACTCTTTTACATGCCTACATTCATTCAGTTAACATTGGTTGTGATCTCCCTTAGTACATTGAGAACATAGTAGTGTGTTATGGAGACCTAGCCTTTGGGTATGGACCTGACAGTAGTTTAATGTCAGAGACTGAAAATTCATTTACAGTAGGGCCTTATTTTGGCTGTATCCTTTGACTGAATTGGTTGTCCCTTAGAGTGCTTATGACATGTTCTGTAACTTCAGTGGGGTTTCTATTTAAGCGTCACCTTCGGAGAATGACACGATGTCTCATTTACCACCTCTTTCCTTTGCTTTACACTTCCTCCTACCTTTTGTCACTGTTTGTCTTAGTTGTGTTTCCTGTCACTGTGATAAAGTACCCTGACCAAAGCTATGTGGGGGAGAATGGGTTTATGTTAACTAACAGTTCCAGGTTAAAGTCCATCGTTTCCAGGAAGTCATAGCAGCAAGGGCTTGAGACAACTGGTTACATTGTGCCCATGGTTAAGAAGTGGAGAGGAATGGATTAATAATGCACGCATGCTTGCCCTCAGCTCCTTTTACATATGGTTCAGGGTCTACTTTATTGGGAATGGAGCCATTCACAATTGATGTGTCTTTCCACCTCAATTAACATAATAAGATAATCCCCTAGGCAAGCCCATAGACTTTCATGATCTTGAATGTCCTGCACTGGAACTCTCTTCCCAGGTGATTCTGGATGGTATCAATCTGAAAACTAAAACTATCACACCACTTTTCAATACTGTTTAGCTCTAAGCCTGAAGTGTTCATCTTTCATATAAAGACTGTCTGTCTTGATTCTTGGTATTCCGTATAGAACAATTTTTAGCATATAGTAGACAATAAATATTTGCTGAATGTTTGAGTAAATAAGATGATCACATAAGTGATAATCACCAACCACTACAAACAAAAGGGATAGTGATAACGGTTATTTGAGCTTGAAAAAAATTACTGCTGGGCAGTGATGACACACGCCTTTAATTTCAGCACTTGGGAGGCAGAGGCAGGTGGATAGCTGTGAGTTCGAGGCCAGCCTGGGTAACAGAGTGAGTTCCCGGAAAGGCTCCAAAGCTACACAGAGAAACCCTGTCTCAAAAAAACAAACAAAAAAATTTACTAAAAGATAACTTGTCTAATTTTTGTGCTTTTTTTTATTCTGCTTTATATTTTATTTCAACATTTATTTCCTGTGGGAGACCAGCTCCCACATTTATTTATGCCAGGGATTCTTGAGGAGTGAGGAATAAGAGATTTAGATAGAAATAGAGAGGAGAGAAACAGATAGAAATGCAGGATAGCCTTGAGTGGGCCTGGATCCTTATCCACCGGCCCAGAACTTTATTCCAAAGGACTTTTTATAACAATGCCAAGGGAAGGGGCAAAAGACCTCCCCCTTGCTAGATACAGCCAAGTGTAGACCCTTCCAAACACCTGGTACTCAGGCCCGTGGCCCAATCATCCTCTTCTGCAGTCCTGCTGGGTAAAGCTACTAGGAAACCTACGTGAGCTCCAACAATTTCCCAAGCATTTCTCTCTCTCTCTCTCTCTCTCTCTCTCTCTCTCTCTCTCTCTCTCTATTTATCTATCTGTATATATATCCATGGTTTATAATGTTGAACTCTACCTGTGTGGTTTTATACCCTTTTTCCCCAAAGTGTCTCTCTGAAGTAGAGATCCCTAGCAAACTCAGTGAACTTTAGCGAGATCTCCTGAAGGCTCCTTGGTCTTCATATCCCCTTTGAAATCATCTTCCATGTGTGGTACCTACTGGGCCCCTGTGCATATTCCATGAGGGATTCCTTCTACCCTTCACTGGGTTCTCAGAACCTCAAATGTTGCTCTCTAAAATTTTGTATGTGTCTTTACTTTTTGGAATACTACTGGCATTTCCTTTTCTGCCTGAGATGCTTTCATTTCCTCTTAATTTTCATGATTTTTTAAAAATGTTTACTGTTGGGTTGTTCCCAGTGAGTGGTATTCTTGTTTTATTATCCATAATCTGATCCCCACCCTTCTCTCTCTCCCTCTTTTTTGACCAGCAGTGTGGGGATGTGGCAACTGCAGAACTGTCCTGTCCAGTCCTTCTGGAACCTTTACTTCTCCATGCTACCCTAACGACTACCCCAACACCCAGTCTTGCTCATGGACCCTGCGAGCCCCTACCGGCTACATCATTCAGATAACGTTTAATGACTTCGACATTGAAGAAGCTCCCAATTGCATCTATGACTCACTGTCCCTTGATAATGGAGAGAGCCAGACAAAATTTTGTGGAGCCACTGCCAAAGGCCTGTCATTTAACTCAACTGTGAATGAGATGCATGTGTCCTTTTCAAGCGACTTTAGCATCCAGAAGAAAGGTTTCAACGCCAGCTACATCAGAGGTATGTAAACCACAGACGCTGCCAACCTTCTGCCTCCATGTAACATGTGCAGCAGTGAAGGCCAGGGCTGGAGGACAGAGCTGTGCTCTTTTATGTGAAGGTGAATGGTCGGGATCAGGATTTAAGGGGGAGAACCTAAGAATGGTCTCTGAAAATCTTCATTAGCAAACTAGAACTACAAGATCCAAAGTCTGGTTTCAGAAGAGCTGAATTCTAGATTGCCTATCTGCAGAACATTCCTTTTCTTTTCTTTTCTCTTCTCTTCTCTTCTTTTCTCTTATCTTCTCTCCTTTCCTTTCCTTTCCTTTCCTTTTCTTTTCTTTTCTCCTATCTTCTCTCCTCTCCTCACCTTTCCTTTCCTTTCCTCCTTTTCTTTTCTCTTCTTTTCATTTCTTTTCTTTCCTTTCCTTTCCTTTCCTTTCATTTTCTTTTCTTCTTTAAATCAAGGTCTTACTTTATAGCCATGGCTGGCCTAGAACTTGCTAAATAGACCAGGCTGGCTTCAAATTCACAGAGACCTGCTTGCTTTTGCCTTCCAAGTATGGCACATGCCATTGGGGGTAAAAAAGGAGTTTAATGGTAATAATGAAAATCTATAATTCTAATATCTCCCCACTAGAAGTTTTAAACAAACACCCCCATTTTAGAAATTATTTTATTTTAGACATATAAGATGATGCCATTAAAATAAATCCACTAGAGGACAAACAGAAAATTAGTGTGTAAGGGAAAGAGGAGGGTACAGAAATTCTGAAGGGATGAGATTTGTCTGGAAATGTTCATGAGAGTGAGAGGCAATCGTTAGTGCAAGTAGAGCTAGTGGGTGTCCAGAAAGTATCTTTAAAAACAGATTTGTGCAGAGATTTAAAAAAAAAAAATACCGGCCGGGCGGTGGTGGCGCACGCCTTTAATCCCAGCACTCGGGAGGCAGAGGCAGGTGGATCTCTGTGAGTTCGAGGCCAGCCTGGGCTACCAAGTGAGATCCAGGAAAGGCGAAAAGCAACATGGAGAAACCCCGTCTCAAAAAACCAAAAAAAAAAAAAAAAAATACCAACAGGGCTGTCACTCATTTCATTGTGAAATAAAATCATAATTAAAGATGAACTGGGTGGGGTTGCTTATTGTTATTTTTAATATAAGATCATAAATAAAACATTGGTGATAGAGGATAGGCAGAGAGGGGGTTAACAAAGGCTCACAGAGTAAGTAAATAGGTAATTAGAAGAAAGTGTCAGAGAACTGAGAGACACTAGACACATTTTACATCTCAGCTCCTATTATGGAATGATGCTGTGACTCTATGTTTTTTTTCCTAGTTGCTGTGTCCTTACGGAATCAAAAGGTCATTTTGCCCCAGACACTAGACGCTTACCAGGTATCAGTTGCCAAAAGTGTCTCCATTCCTGAGCTCAGTGCTTTCACACTCTGCTTTGAGGCCTCCAAAGTTGGCAATGAAGATGGCGACTGGATAGCTTTCTCCTACACAGACGAGTCCCTCATGCAGTCGCTCAGTTTTGAAAAGGCCAACAATGGATACTTCCTGTCCATTTCTGGCTCAAGATGCTTGCTGAACAGTGCATTGCCCGTGAGGGAAAATGAAGAGATCTTCACAGAAAGCTTTGAGCAGCTCTGTCTTGTGTGGAATAATACTTTGGGCTCTGTTGGTGTCAATTTCAAAAAGAACTATGAAACAGTCCCATGCGATGCCACCATGAGTACAGTCATACCTGGGGATGGGGCATTGCTGTTGGGCTCTGATAGAGACAAAACTGCCTCTCTGAAGGGCAGCATCTATAACTTTCGACTTTGGAATTTTACAATGGATTCGAGAGTCCTCGCCAACCTCAGCTGTAGTGTACCAGGGAATGTTGTGGACTGGCACAATGACTTTTGGAGCATCTCTACCCAGGCTCTCAAAGCTGAGACCAACCTGAGCTGTGGTAAGTCTATGATGTAGACTTAACATGCTTCATGATTTTAGCATTGTTCGGTGAAAATATTCATTAAGAAATTATTTGTACATATGTGTCCACAGAATTATCACTTAGAGCTCTTTTAGCTTTGAAACTGTTACCACTTTAACCATTCACAGCATACATTTACTTAGTAAAAGTGGGCTTGCCATTCTTAAGTATTCCCTAGGTCACAAAATATCACAATTTATCATTAACAAAACAGTCAAAATGATTGGCCCACGGGTGAAAACCTTAACACTAGATTTGAATGGCAAGAAATTAGCAAGTTGTAATTTTTACTCACCAAAGTGTTACCCTAATACATTGATCTTTATCATTCTGGAACAGAATTTCAATTGCATTACCTAAATAAACAGTCACTACATAGGGTGTGTTTATTCAGCCAGAGTCAAACATCCAGCTGTCTATTGTATGGAAAATTTTGATTAATCTAGAATTACCATATTTTTCTTTGAACTTTTATATCTATATTTTTGACAGCAAACATTTGTGGTTTATTTCCAATACCTTCTTCCCTCCTAGGTTGCCCTTTAAGAGGCTTTAACTGCCGGGCGTTGGTGGCGCACGCCTTTAATCCCAGCACTCGGGAGGCAGAGGCAGGCAGATCTCTGTGAGTTCGAGGCCAGCCTGGGCTACCAAGTGAGCTCCAGGAAAGGTGCAAAGCTACACAGAGAAACCCTGTCTCGAAAAACCAAAAAAAAAAAAAAAAAGAGGCTTTAACTGTGACATCATTGGAAATAGCTGAATGCAAATTGTTATGGAAAATGATTATATGTAACAAAAAGTATATTGAAATAGACTTCTTTCTATCCAGTATTCTTTATATCATACAAGTTAATTCCAGAAGTCATATTTTATTATAGGACTGACTAAAACACGTATAAAAATGGTTGTTATCGATTTAAAATGTCATAGCATGAATTCTCAGGTCATGATAGCATACATTTTAGTTAAAGAGAGAGGCCTACTATTCAAAGGAATTTGTATGTGATATTGGAAAAAAAAAAACCTTTATACCAAGGTTTGGCAAAGTGGGAGGGCTCATTGCAGACAACTCATTGTATAAATAAAGTTTTATAGGAACACAGCTATACCCATAGATTTACATACTGTAAGTCACTGTGATTGTGCTAACAGGGCTAAATTGTCTGATACTGACAGACATAGCATGGCCCGTTATCTTAAAATATTTGCTCTCAGTTCCTCTAAGTTCCATCATCCTAAAATATTTACTGTTGATTGTCATGAGCAAGTTTACTGAGCCCTGAAACTAGCCCAAAGACTCCTAAGATTGTTGAAACTTACACTTTGAACAACAGTGGAAAAGGCATCCCAGATGTAGGGAAGAGAGCACCCCCTCATATGCCCTAGACTAGGGAGGTGCCAGTAGATTTATATGTGTTCTTCGCCTGCATTGTCACGCACTGTGCATTTCAATGGTGACTTTCTTTCCAACATTGAAAGATTAGACTTCACATAAAATGAATGATTCGATTTTTGGCAAACACAAACACCTGGCTAGTATTTCTGCATGGATAACACCACCAGAGCTACGTTGTTGCAATTCCCGTTGAAGAGGCTTAGCATTCACCTCAGCGCCCATCACACTTATATCCGCTCTCTCTGGTTTGTTTCTTCCTCGTCAGGCTTACCTTCTCACACTGGCTGGCATTTAAGTGTGAAGATCTCAGTTTAGACCGCTTTTTACTTTAAACAGGGAGGAAAATAAAGTATAGAACACATCAGCTGCTGAGGTGGTTGATTTGTTACCATACACATCATTAATTCTTACCTAACAGCCTCACCTTTTTAATAAAATTTAATTCATTAATACTATTTTTAATTGACAAAATTGTATGTGTTTATGTCACATGATATTTTGCTATTTGTATTGTGAAATGGCTTGTTCAAGTTGCTACATCATACTTTGTCTTTTTAAGTCCTCAACAATTCCCTTTCAGTGTTTTACATCCAGGGAATGGAACACAGAGACAGGTTACGTCATCAGCGTCCTCTAAGCAACTTTAAGCACATCACTTTCAACTACATCACTTTCAACTACAACCATTATACAGTTTAGTAGACCTCTAAACAGATTACTCCTGAGCTTGTAATTACTCCTTTGGCTGGTAAAGGCCCGGTGGCCCACCTTCTGCCCTCCAGCCCCTGTGAATCACCATCCTACTCTATTTCTTTGATTTCAACTTCCTGGGATTCCACACATAAGTGAGATCATGCATATTTTCTTAAACACCACTTCTGAGGTTCTCATCTTAAAGCCTGAAGATTACCAGGATGCACCAAATGCATGCTCACATAGTTTAGTCATCTCTAAGACTGCAAAATGATTTCATCCTAAGAGAAGCACAGTCTTACAGACTCAATGCATTTGAGTCTCATTAACTCTTGACATTCCTATTCCCCACCCCCACTCCTGCAACGTGTGCACCGAGATGTCTTGCTGTGCGTGTCAGTTGGATTGGTGGGAGAAGGAATTTCCTGCTGCTTAATCATCAGCCTGGGGCTGAAGAATCCAAGTCACTTATGAACGGACAGGAAATACCTGTACAAAGATTGTATCTTGGCCACGTTGCCTGAGCAAATCTTCAATAATCAAGAAAAATAAAGCGTGTTCTATTAACATTTCAACCCCCTCCAGAAACTATTGTGGTTTGCTATTTATGTTCATCATAAATCCACACGCTTTCAGTGAGTACAGTAACCAATGGGAAAGTGCAGTCTCATTCCTTGCATTCCAGTAGACTGGCAATGTCTGCCAAGTATTGACTATTCTAGTATCCACTTGTGGTAGCAAATGAATATGTTTTCCATCTGTGTATTATTGCATGAATTGTATAAAGGGAAAGTAAGGGGGTAAGACAGAATGGATTGCATTTAATATTTAAGTATGCTGTCACTTATCTCATGTATTAAATGTAACACCAATGTCATTAGTAACTCTTTCAATAATTTTATAACCCTGCTGCTTCATTTTCCTATATTTTTCTAAGTATTTGGAGACTATCTCTGAATTAAGAAATTTTTGGCTGGTTTGTCTTTTTAAAAATCAGTCAATCTTTTCAGTTTTTTACTGATACAAATGTAGCATCAATAGTTTTTTTTTTAAACATAATAGCATCTTTATTTTTCCTAGAACAATTTTCAAACATATTCAGTTTTATGACCTTCAGGAACAGGTCACTTCCTTTTCTGACCCTTTAATTGTAGGTACAAGTATTTGCCTGTGTTAGGATTACAGTTTAGACATTGGCCAATGCCCATCAACTTTCACAAAGAACAGACAGTACTTTCTCTCTGGCTTTATTTATTTAACTGATTACTGCTCTTTCCTGAGGAGTGGTACAGTATAGCTCAATGAGCAGTCTAAGTTCAGGCAAATTACATTTATTTGTCTAGTGTTTCCTAAGCACTCCCATCTCTTAGTCACTGTGGATGTAGAGATAAGACACAAGTTTGTAAGTACCCAACTTTATTGTCACTCTTTTCTAGAAACGTGTGGAATTTTCACTGGACTTTAGTTCTCATCTCTAAAATTTTGCTGCTGATCACTGAGGCCCCATTACTCTCTAATTCCCATCCTTTCATAATTGACTATATAATAAACTACACTCCTGACTTTCACAGGTCTGAAATTCAATTACTGGTCCTTAGTTTTATGCTCAACAAATTACTAAGCTCACCATTGTTAGATTATTAGATCATTTTTTAACTGAAAATACAATCGCTTTATCATGACATCGCATTATTCTTGGAGGGTGCTCGAACTCATTATGAGCATAGGTGATGTTCAGAAATAATTGTACATACAAAATAAAAATAAAAATGTCATAAAATAAAACTGGAGAGTTGGCTTGGAGGACCTGAGTTTGGATCCTGGCACTGACCTAAAAAGCCTCTAATCCCAGCAGTGGAGAGACCGGGACAGGAGGGTCTCTTGGGCACACTCACCAAGCAGTGTTGTGGGATCAGTCAGTTCCAGGTTGAATGAAGAACTCCACATCAAAAGATAAGCTGGAAATCAGTCCAGTAAGATACCTGGCATCCACTTAGTGGCCTTCATACACATGTGTACATAGTTGGACAGGCCTGCACATACATGAACATACACATACCACACAGTACAAGAGGAGAAAGATGTGAAATAAAAACCATAAAATAATTTTGTAATATATTTACCAACAGAAAATTATAAAAGTCCTTCTTAGGAACATCAACAAAGAGAACCTTGGAGAGGATTGTATTTTTCTGAATTTTTTACAGCTTACTGTAAGCACTATTGTTAAAATTATTAATGAAGATGTGAGATGCACTGCTGGCTGCACATCAGTGAGTTCCAGCATAACCTGTATAGAATGATTCCTTGCTGTATCCTGGCCGGGAGAAGAATGGTAGAAAGAAGAAAAGCCCAAAGCCTTTGAGGTGTTTGTTTTTGTTTGTTTGTTTTTTACAACGGCCCATTTTCCTTTTGTGGCAACAAGATCCCTAACTGATGCTGTTCTGGAGGTCCCTGTATACCCAAAATAAGCTTGATGGGATCCTCCTGTCTCTACCTCCCAAGTGCTAGGATGTACTCGGCCGTACCAGTATAATGCAGGGGGACTGGAAGCCGAGGCTTCATGGGTTCTTGGCAGGCACTCTACTGACTGAACTGTAGCCTAGTCCTATCTATCCATTTTCAAGATTTTCTTTTAAATGTGTAAAATGTGACTCTAAAGTTTGCTGTTAGGTAAACAAGCTTTAAATACCCCTAGTAGACTCAAAAGCCAGACAACACACTGAGATCACATAAGCACCACTGATGACTGAGACATCACTGTCCCAAGAGACCAGTTTGTCTCTCCCTTCATAGTCTCCCTGTTTACAAATCTGCAAGCCTAGAACACAGGGTAATGGAGATGCACATGAGTAGAAATGAAAAGTTTGTGTACGTTTTGGGTATTTACTTATTTTCCTGAGGTGATATCTTGCTATGTTCACTGGACTAGCTTTGAACTCCCAGGCTCAAGTGATCCTCCTGTCTCGACCTCCCGAGTAAGTAAGCCTACAGTGGCATTTCCCCATACCCAGCAGTATTTACTTTCTGTATTTCGTATATTTGTTTACAGAGTCCCAGCCTATTTGTAATATGAGATTTCCTTGACCAGTGTGATTTCCTTCTAATTAAATTGTGTCACTTGTTTTTGTGCCACTTGCACTAAAACAAAACAAAACCAAACAGATGTGATTTCTATTGCTCCGTGAGATCATAATACAATGGTATCTATTCAGTATTTATACAACACTAGCAATTTGATAAACTTGACCTTCCCCTAGAAAGAACAACTAATTAAAATATTCAGGAACAAATGTTTACAATTTCTCCTGAAAGGAAGCCACAGGTTGAAATGTATACAATGAATCTGATAAAATGGTCAAGATCTTGTTCTAAATCATGGCTCCTCTGACATTTCCCCATATTCCCACCTCTAAGTTCCTAGATATACTAGAGTGGAAATGTAGTTAGCCTAAGAACTTCTTTCCCATAACATTGTCCCTTATCGCTCTTTGTCTTGGAGAGATACCATATCTGAAGCCTCTAAGGAGCCCTGGACTGCCAGCATTGTGTGTAATCTGAGAACTACGGAACCTCATCCAAGGGTCTCCACTGTGCTGTGTTACAATGGCTGAGATTTCTCCAGTCACATGAGTCTGATAGGCTTGTTGGTTTTCAGAAGTCCTTTCTAAAACCTAAGTGCCTGTAGAAGTGAGGTCCTGAAAAAAGTGGACATGCACAAGAGGCAGAAACCTCTCAAGATAAATTTTCCCCCTATCTCTGCCCTCCCTCAACGTTACCACATCACATGCCTTTCCCAGGGCACATGCTCGCTTAGATTTTCAGTCTTCAACGCCCCCTCCCTATCTCTGCTTCCTTACACAACCAGGCTTCCTCCTGCTGCATTCACTCTCCTAAGCTCTGCAGTCTGAGTTTCATTGTTTCCCACGAGACTGACACTCATTCCTGTACAGTGGAGTTAAAGGTCTTTTCAGTCTTTATCACGTCAACCTTTCAGTTCCACTCATGGTTGCCACACCCTCCGTTCAACTTTCTGTACTTAAATTCTGTGAAGCCACCTTCACCAAGAGCTGCTTTTGTCTCCCCAAATCTCAGCATCGGAAACTTAAATATAGCAATGGCTGCAGTTCAGTCTGTTCTCTTCTTGAACCCATATTCTACTGAACATAATCTCATAGGTACCTTTTGTTGACCAGTCCCCTTACAGATAGACAGCTTCTCATGGGTGCATTATAGCTGTCCTACAGGCTTCCCTTGCCAGGCATAACAGAAGATGGCAATTCATGCTCTTTCTGTTTCCTTTCTCCATCTCTGATGTCATTATGCCCAGTTCCTCAAGTTGGAAACCAGCAAAATGCCCTCTATACCTCCCTCTCTCTTCCTCTTTCCAATTAGTCACGAAATCTTACACAATCTATCTTCATACCACTTGCGTCCATCTCTTTCAGTCTATCTTCTTGAGACTCATGATGTCAAACCTGAATGATTAATATTATTTTACCTTCTTGCATCTCCCCACATCTGTATGAATAACTGCAGTTATTTTCAAACTGCAGTGTATAGTTTTTACCCCTTCATTTATTCCAATTGCTTTCTCTGTAATCACTCTACTACAGTGGGACCAAGTGTGTTCATCCCCAGACCTCTCAGTGCCTCAGAGCTCTTGCAACCTCGGTGCCTGTGTGCTATATTTCCTGTTCATTCTTCTCACCAAGCTGATGTCACAACTTCCTGTTGGCCACTACCACCATCGAAACTCTTCCCTGGGCTCCTGGGCATTTGTTACAAAGAGGCTAGCTTCCATTGGTATCTCTCTGAAAGTAGACATGGCAGCGGGAACTTTTCTGTCCTCCACCTCTCATAAGCTGTAGGTGAAGCGTCTGTGTTTTAGCAGGAATCCATGAAGTAGTTTCTTGCCAGCAAATGCCACATCATAGACCTGCTTGAAGGGCTGGCCCTTTCTGATGTAGCAGAATTCTTTCTACGAGCAGGACCTTGACGTATCTGAGAAGGATGAAACCACACATCCCTAGATGCCATTAAACTGTTGAGATGTTTTCTGTTTGTGTCTATCACTTACCTAATTAGACATACTTTGTGAGCTCAGGCACCTGCTCTGCCTCCACACACTATTCCCATGGGAAAATTAGACAAATGTTTAAACATTAGAATGAATTCACCACTACATAAATGCCTTTCAAAATTACATACACAGTATATATGTATAATATATGTATAATGTATATATTTGAATCAATTCTGTCTTTATTCAAATGCCCTATTCTTTGCAATAAGTTTAGCCCATAATTAGCACAAGAAGATTTAGAGCAACAGAGTACCTCTAATAGTTCTGCTAGGAAAAAAGTCATCTCAGTGTCTGTTTCCTGTTGAGCAGGAGTCAGTGAAAGCTTGAAGTGGAAAGGAACAAGACAGACCTGAAATCACAGAAAGATATTTCTGGAATTGCAGAGTATATACATGAACCAAAAATTTGCATTTCATGAGTAATTCATATTATCCAAATTCCGTTTTGAAATGTACCCTGAATGTTCATATTATTTTATTTATGTAAATTACTGCCTGAGTTTCATAGTTCATTATGCAAAAGGGCCTCAAACGTTTTTTGTTTTTGTTTTGTTTTGTTTGTTTTGTTTTTTCAAGACAGAGTTCCTCTGTATAGTTTTGGTGCCTGTCCTGGCTTGCTCTGTAAGACCAGACTGGCCTCGAACTCAGAGAGTTCCACCTGGCTCTGTCTCCCCAGTGTTGGGATTGAAGGCATGCACCACCACCGCCTGGCCTCAAACATTTTTATGCAAAGGTAAAGGGACAATCGTGCTTCTTTCCTTTCATGGGTGAATGACTGAAAAACAGAGCTCAAGATTTTGAGGGTGATGCCGGTTCTTCAGTTTTTGTATTTGAGGAAATTAAGGTAACCTTATGAGACGTTTTCATGTTGGAGCACTGTTGGTTGACTCGGACTGTTTCTACCTTACCAATGACATGATTCATACTATTGACTTTGGGGATAATATCAGAAAATCACAAGTTAAATTTGCATATGCTTCTTTGTTGACGTAGGTTCCTACCTGATCCCGCTCCCCGCAGCTGAGCTGACGAACTGTTCAGATCTGGGTACTCTCTGTCAAGGTAGGGAGCCATCTTCCCGAACCTTTTTGTGTTCTTATGCTTGCTGTTTGGGATGATGGAGTTGCCGCTGCTTTGGTTTTTATCTTAATTTTCACCCGAAAACACAGAAACAGCAAAACAAGAATGTATGGGTGTGTTTTAGCTGGGTGGGTGCACAGTACCAGTGTGTACAAATAATGTGCTGTCAGGACATATTGGCCACATTGGCCATATTTCCATAAAACTCAGGGTTTTCTAAATGTGAATGGTTATA
This sequence comes from Peromyscus attwateri, assembly GCA_902168425.1. Taxonomy (NCBI): domain Eukaryota; kingdom Metazoa; phylum Chordata; class Mammalia; order Rodentia; family Cricetidae; genus Peromyscus; species Peromyscus attwateri. The sequence goes on along the minus strand of CABHPP010139323.1, from coordinate 10,566 downwards.
TGCTGCTTAAAAGGATTGGTTTCATTTCTTGCTATGTTTCTTCTTTATATTATTTCAAGCGTCTTGGATATGCAGCCATGGAGTATTTTAAAGAAGTGCTCATATCCATAAATTGGAGAGAAAGCATATATTGAATATTTACATAAGATTTGAAGATGAGGCCATGGGGCAATTGACTTTATATTATATAACTTAAATTTTAAGATAAAAATAGTTAAAGTAAGCTAATGTTAATATTACTGTGTTAATTATTTTGATGCTTCCTAGTTATATTGTGGATACAATTGTTTTATTATTAAGTAGTTGCCTGGTAATAATGTATAGTTATATATGTATGCAATATGCCACAAAAAATAATAATATAAAAATGTTGCTTCAATTTATCATTGCTCCTTCTGATTTTTTTGTGACCAGTTTTCATTCATTGTCATGCTAAATTCCTCTATTAAATGTAACATCTTTTATGTTCCACATGAGAATCAAGGGTGTATGCCTTTCCATAGAAGGTGGCTTCGTTAAGAGGTTCATGGCACAGAGGCAAGAGATTACAAGTAAGGTCAAGCAAGTGGAATGTAGGCTCTTTGCAGTCTGAGAGTCAGCCAGACAGGGCAAGGAGGAAACTCACTATTTTAGGATTTCCCTTCTAAGATAACGTGAATATTATTACCAATCAATTCCCCATGAAAATGACATTGTTTGTTTTTATCCATGAACTCTGTGAAGTTATGAAATAATTTTATAAAAATATACCAGAAGACCTTTGATCCAAAGGTTTTAAAAATTCATTAATTATTTTTTACTATTTTAATATAAGTATCTAAAGTACTCATTCTATGGACCAAAGGACCAGAAACTCAGTTTTCCTCTCATTTAGTCACTGTTTTTTCCTTAATGAACAAAAACATTTTCATGACACATTTGCACTAAGGATGAACATAATTATTCACAATTTTGATTTTAAAAAAATCAAAATTATTTCCATTGTATGTTTTTATATTATTCTGGAATGGAAGATCAGCGTCGTCACATACATTTTGCACCAAGGAGTCCAGCATTTTCTCTGGTGCATTTGGAAAGCAATTCTCTGAATCATCTCTTCGTTGTTTTATACTTAAGTAACATTTAATTACAAAGATGTAACAAATCGTCATTACACACATGATTGTGCTCCAGCACAAATGCATCCATAAGATAAAATGAAGGACAGTTATGTGCTTCGTTAATTTTCTTCTGACAGAGGCATACAATCTCCAAGAAAGAAGCCGTGGAATCAGCACAGGAAGGTTGCCTGTTTGTGCGCTTTCAAGTATCACATGAACAGTTCAGACATAAGACTTAGAAAATACCTCCCTTTAAGGGTTGTCCTTACAGAATATTCCCCCCCCCCCCATTAGTGGTTGTGAAGCTTTTGGGGCCTCCAAATGACTGATTTAGTCCACACACACCAGTCCCTTGTTTTTCTTTTGCATTTATCTTTTCCAGGAGAGATGATACATTTTACTTGGCTATTTAATTTCTCTAGTCTCTGTGTATCAGTCCAGACTGACTCAGTGTAGCTAGCTTCTGAGGTGTAGAGCTATGCAGATTGCCTGTTTTGAACTTCCTTGAAACAGTCTCTGGGAACTAGTTTGTGGAAAGAGTTAGTAATTTCCCATGTGATTACCAGCCTGGTGATAGCAGATGTAAGAGTAGAATCCAACCGTGCTTTCTCCAGCTCTCCTGTGCCAGCTCTCGGCCTCTGTGCAATGTGGCACCAAAGCCATGCAAACGGATTTTTAATGTGCCCTAGAAAACCTTGCTTCATTTTATGCACTGTAAGCTTTTAGCCTATTGTATTAGAAGCATGAAATAGTCTCGGCTCTCTTGTGCATTTTCATGTATTAGCTGTAGAGTGCTTATCTGTATTAACTGTTTTTATGCTCTTTATAAAATTGCATCTTTCTCATCTTTATTACCAGCTACTGTAAACCCTCCTAGCACTACATCACCCACAGTCACCACTAACATCCCTGTTACTAACAGAATCCATAAACAAAAGAATGGTAAGACTCATTGGGTAAGATCCTATGTGTGTAGTATGTCTAGAGTACGGAAAATTGTGTTCTGAGAGTGGAAATCCACGATTCCAGCAAAGTTCTGTGATTGGCAGCACTTGGTTCATTAGCACATTTGAAGACTAGTAGAACAAACGTCATTGTGTCTTGCTTCCCAACTGAACCGATAGCTCTGAGTACTTTGCTTCACTTTGAGGTATTTTCTTTCAAAGAGAAGTTTGGCGTTTTGGAGCCCATTCCCTATGGTGGGCCGCCTTGCTCAGTCTAATTGCAGAGGGAAGGGGCTTGGTCCTGCCTCAACTGAATGTACCAGGCTTTGTTGACTCCCCATGGGAGGCCTTACTCTTTTGGAGTTGTGGATGAGGGGTGGGAAAATGGGGGGGGGGGGGGGGAGAAAGGGGAGGAGGGATGGGAGGGGGAACTGTGGTTGGTATGTAAAAATGAAAAAAAAATTAAATAAATAAAAAAGAAAAATATTTAGTTGAAAGGAATTAATTTTCATTATAATACCTCCAAGAGGGAAAAAAAATGTGCTTTCCTTTTTATAGTGTTTTGGCAAATTATAACAACTGAAAACTTTCTGTTTGAGAAATAGGATTTCTCTGTGCACTCCAAAGAGCAGCAGGTTGGATAGTGCCAAGAGTACTGCCTGGGGAAACAGGTTTTAAAAGGATGTTATGATGTGTCAGAAACCTGATTCTTGGCATTTAATTTTTCGTGGAAGTCACCTTTGTGCTTACACACTTACGAGATTTAGATCAGTGGCCATGGTAACAATTTACACCTTTTTATCACTTCTTGAAGAACATTGATTAGGATGTGTTATCAGTCAAGTCTCCAATAAGTTTGGGGGTAGCTTTGCTTTACTGGGCCTTGAATCCAGGGTTCCACACAGTAGGCAAGTACCCTAACTCTGAGCTTCACTTGGAGCCCCAATTTTTGAACAATAAAATTTCCAGTAATTCCAGCCTTTCCTTCCCCTTTTTCTCCATTTATGCTTTTCTGTTGGTACTCATCATAATGTTCAACTGTGGCAGTTATGTCTTGTAAGAAACCAGTAAAGTGAAAGCCAGATGGCTCAATTCTTTATTTAATTCTGCCGTACACATGGGTCACATACATAACCATTTGCAATTTGGAGCTAGTGGTTTCAATTTCTTGTAATAAAGACACATTCCAATCAAATGAGTGCCCCACTGCCTTCAACACAGTAATGGTCTCAAATATGAGATACCAGAGGAAAGGAGTTTTATAAAATCCGATCCTGTAACTTGTAAGATCAAAACATCTGTAATGTGTCACCAGGGGCCCAAAACCCAGGGAAAAATAAACCCACATAGTACACTGATTTTTTTTTCCTTATAGCTTCAGAGGTTACATCAACTTCCTCTGTAGGGACATTTACATTGGAAGTATGGAATATTTTACATGAAGCGTAGATATAAATTTCATTAGGGTTATAAAGACATCGATTCAAGGAAGTGTTTATGGTTTCTCCGCTAGTTACACCACAGATATTTATGATTCCATCACCACCCCCCACCCCAAGCAAGCAGCAGCAGCATAAGTTTCCAGTGCATATTCCACATGGACTCCTGCCATCAGATGGGAATATTATAATTCTGAGTATTTTCCTCTTTGTATGAGTGTACAAAGAGCCTCTGTGGCACTTTCTCTTCAGAGCTGGCACATCCTCTGCTGCCCAAGAACACTGACATGGTGCTTCAGAGCCCTTAACTTGGTGGGTTGGAGCTGCATTCATTTAATCATGCAGTTTCTAACACGCTTGAAGAGACCCTTGTTCAGGCCATCCGTCTCTACGTCATAACCTTCACTGGAGTTTCAACAAAGCAGGCAAATATTACAGTCAGTTAAAATGGTTTATCTTGACCACATTAATAAAGAAGAATCTCATTCAGATGACTTGTGATTAACATGCAACTTTAACCATTAAAATATTAGGTCACCGTGTGGTGGAAATCATCCCAAAATTTTGTGCTCCAACTATTTTTCATCATCTTAGCAATTTTTATCATATATGTGAACTATGTGTGTTTCACACATTGACTGACTCACTCTTTATCTGTACTTACATGGGATTTCATTATTATATAATGAAACCATAGCTACAGAAGTGAAAACTTGAAACAAGTACAATACCACAGTGTTCCACAACTACCTCTTATATCCTACTGGATTTCTGTGGGCTTCCAGCCTGAGCCTTTCATTATCTTTTCTGAAGAGTAAGAACAAAGTATTACAAATAAGGCTTTCCCTTTGTCCAAATTTAAAATAATTGAGAAGAGATCATTTTTCTTTGTAAATAAATCACATTTATGTCCTGTCCCAGGCTCTCCAATGCCATTTACATACTATCAACCATTTGTTATTCTTTGAGAAACTGGCACAGGAAACATTCTCAGGCTATCTGATATATTAGAAAATAAATCCTATTTTTTTCCATTGTCAGGAAGACTGGGACAACTGTCAAGTCTATTATCTACCTTATCCAGTCCTCTTAACTCTGGGCTGTCAGAATTTTACTGAGTTCATCAATAATAATCTGCCAATGTAGGAAGAGAGAGAGCTAGCTCGCTTAATGGTCAGATCTTCTACCTCGCTATACCAGCCGGCATTTCAGGATGCCATAGATAGTCTAGGTATTCCCACAAGTAATGAAACTTTGCCCAATCTCCTCGACCTTTCCCAAAGTGCTCCTGGTATAATGATTATTTCCTTTCTTAATGATGTTGTCTGTCCTCAAATCAACACCAACCCTACTAAAACAGTGAACTTCTGTGGTATAGACATTAACAGCCCAGCGAAGGAATTAGCTCCGTTGGTCCTTATCATTTGTTCTGAAAATCCAGTTCAGTGCAAATTGCAGTGTTCCTTCCAATTTCTCACATGTACTTAGCTAGTCAAATAACAAATTTGCTTGCAGGACCTTTGTGTGGGTCCAGCAAGCTTTGTAGATTCATATGCCAGATGTCTTAAAGAAATTGGGTGTGTAAAGGTCTGCAGATTGCCATTCATAGTATAAATGCAATTGACATAATTGCCTCATTGTCAGTTTGGAGGAATAATGTGAAATCTAAAACAACATGTGAGTTGGATTTTAATTTGTCTTTTCAAATAAATACATTCAATTCCATCATCTCAACTCTCTATCTCATAACTTTGGAGATAATTTTTGTATTCCTCAAGAAACTTTGATGGTTAACTGAAGAGAGACCTACAGGATGAAATCTTCTTCTCCTTCTTCTTCTTCTTCTTCTTCTTCTTCTTCTTCTTCTTCTTCTTCTACTTCTTCTCCTCTTCCTCCTCCTCCTCCTCCTCCTGTCCCTCCTCCTCCTGTCCCTCCTCCTCCTCTCCCTCCTCCTCCTCTTCCTCTCCCTCCTCTTCCTCCTCCTCTTCCCCCTCCTCTCCCCCTCCTCCTCCTATCAGAAGTTCTTCTGGTCTATATGATATTGTGAGAGCAATGCATACCTCTTTTGAAGCCATGGGGATGCATGAAGATTGATGGATGGCTTTGCTACTAGAATATCATTTTCAGTCTGTAGGAGATGACTTGTTACTCTGATAACATGGCGGAGCCTATTTGGTTTCTTAATGACATTTCCCCAGTAACAATGTTTAAGCAAATTAATTTCTCAATAAAAAAAATCCCTGTCACCAGCCTACCGGTAGACACTTCATGTTTTTTTTTTTTTATTCCTTTGGTTCCTTTCCTTAGTTTCATATAATTACCCTTTGAATGCATAATTCAATAAGTTTTTAAAAGTACCGAGCAAGCCCCACTAAGTTTTTAGCTAAATTTATAATTCTGAAGTTTCTGAGCAGAGAATACTTGCAAATTCTTCATAATACAAAGTAGTCTGTAATACGAGACGCTAGTTTATTTGAGCTATTAATCTAGTCATAAGCAATGCAGAAAAAGTACTAAGGTTATCTGATGTTGAATGTCTCATTTTATGAAACAATGAACTGCAGAAAAAAGTGGGGCAGGAAACATTTAAAATTGAAAGAAACTGGGTTAAGTATTTGGGTGCTTCCATAAAATTTCTGCATTCAGAAATGTCAGTGGTTAAAATATTGACATTTTTACTGTTTTGTAGTATTTTCAAGCTAAGAAAAAAAAAACTTCTACTTAGCGCTCCATCTAGTGGTATCTTTTAGAAACACTACAAGCATCTGTGACTGTCCCTTGGATATTGGGACACTCGACTGTAAGTTTCCTCTAAGCCACTCAGTAGGTCCATGATTTCATGGGAGGAGACCTACAGTGTAAGATGTTTTTTAATTCGGGTTATTATCATCTTCTTTACATGTGTCTGAATAGTTTCCCTTCAGAACATGTTTTGAAGAAATAGAAAATTCAAGATCATTAAAACAATAGGAATTTTAGATATTGAAATAGCCTTATCTCTATAAACTAAGCTCACTGACCTTTGAACTTATTTTTGTATATTTGTTTAACTATATTATAAGGTAGAAATTTCTATTATTTCACAGGAGACTTACAGAACTGAGATTTGCAGTTTTGGTATAGCTGGGACTTTCCAGAGACATACTTTTATACATAGTTTAATACTGCCTCCCCAAAATTTTCATTGAATGTACTCCTCAGCATTATTTAATTATACATTTCTAGATATTTTATGCTTTTTAATTAAGGCTCACCTAAAAGCATGGATAAATATGGCTAACAATAACAGATATCAATTTTCCCCTTCTCTTGGACTTCAATTTTCAAAGAGTATTTTTTTTTTTTCATTTGCTAGTTTGGGTCAAGTACCTTGTGGCACACAGTTAGCTCCTGTAGTCTAACAAAACTTTTCGGATGAGTTCATTTTTCATGAGGACAAAAAGACTCAACTACTTTAGATGACCACTGAGAGAAACAATAGAACCGTCTTTTCAGAATATGGTTTTCTTTATAAAGCCCATTAAGCCAGTTAACATTCTACCTGTAAATATTAGCTTTCCCATCTCTTTTGGTAAAGGGGCTATACTTCGAAATTTAGATGAAAAAAGAATTTGGTCAAGTCCCACCCTTTACCTCAACTGCAAGTGCATACTTCACTGGAGAGAAGCAGAGCAGGGAGGGAGGAGAGGACCTCTGGAGAGAGGACATGTGGATGTCTATTCATTTCCAGTGTCAATCTGGCCAAGGATTCCACTTAATGCTTCACATTCCTAAACTACCATGTTTTAACCACAAACCAAAAAGCATAATTTCTTATTAACAAAAATCAAACATCACATGCAAAAATTATCACTTTATCAACTTTTGGTACCAGAAATCCACAGAATTAAAAAAAGAGTTTGCAAGTATTGCAATGGTCATAGCCAAGTGATAATTTAGAAGCAATGAAATATTTATGAATAAACTAATCAATAGCTCCTTCTAAGCAGTTGCAAGAGTAATTATACGATCAAAATTGGCCCAAACTTCCTGTGCCTATGTGTCTTTAAACATATATGAAATGATGTGGTTATGAATTTGCATTGTTTGTTCTGAATGTAAAATATAATTAAATATTAATCCTATTTCCAATGTGCAGACGGAATAATGTATAGAATATCTGTTGTGATTCACAACGACCTTAATCACCCTGAAGTAAAAGTACAGAGCAAGGTAGCAGAATGGGTAAGTAAACTTATTCCATTGCCTCTTGCTTTAAAACTGTAACTTCTTTACAGATAGTAAAGATAATGAATGAAACCATAGATCTTATTACTGGAAAAATAACGCTCATTATAAATACATGAATAAGAAGCTAGAGAAGTGGCTTAGTGGTTAAGTGTGGCAATATTTTATTTGTGCTGAAATGTGATATTTTATTTGTATGTTAATTAAGTTTGCCTGGAGATCAGAGGTCACAGTCAGCCATAAACAGAAGTCCGGCGTTGGCGGCACACGCCCTTAATCCGATCACATGGCAGGCAGAATCTCTGTGTGTTCAAGGACACAGTCAAGCATGGTGACACATGCCTTTAATCCCAGTACCAACCATAGAGACCTGGAGGTCTGTATAGACAGGCAGTGATGAGGAAGTGATGTGGCTGGGCTTAGAGCCAATAAGAAGGCCGAACAGGAAGACAATAAAGGCACAGGTTAGACAGGAAGAAGCTCTCTCTTGGGAAGCTAAGGTGGTAAGCTAAGGTTAGTTGGTGACTATTGCTCTGTTCTCTATGGCTTGCACCTCTGTATTTGGCTCTGTGTTTCTTATTTAATAAGACTGTGTAGAAATTTGTCTACAGTGCATATTGCTCTTCCAGACCATCCAATTTCAATTCCCAGCATTCACATCTGGTGGCTCACAACTGCCTACAACTCCAGCTCTAAGGGATCTAATGGCCCCTTCTGGTCTCTGTGGGCACTGCACTCACATGTGCATACCCTCCCTACATAGACACATATACAAACACATAATAATTAAAAGTAAAATTGAAAACTTAAAAAAGTGTATGACTAAACAGAAACAAGGTCTGTGTTTATGTACAGGAAGAGAGATGTATTTGGACACAGGATATAAAACTGAGCCTAATAGTCTTCTTGGATTGAAACAGGAATTATGTGCTTAGTTACCAGATAGAGAGCAAGCTGTGGAGAAAGGATGCCTTCTTGCATCCCATTTTCTTTCCACAGTGTTCTTTTATTTGTTTTTACAAGCAGAATGATTTCTAAACATTAAATTATTTATTCTCATTCTCAAGTTATGGCTAGTATTACTAATCATGAAATGAGCACTAACTAAGGAACTTGAATTAGACAGGATGCAATTTTACATTTACATTTTGTCCTGCATTGTGGTGGTATTGTATTCCCCAAAATATTGTGTACCTTAATAAACTTATCTGGGGTCAGAGACAGAACAGCCACAATATTAAACAGAGGTTAGGCAGTGGTAGCACACGCCTTTAATCCTAGCATTCCAGAGGCAGAAATCCATGTGTTCAAGGATACACCCAAGCATGGTGACCAACGCCTTTAATCCCAGAAAGCAAGCCTTCAATCCCAGGGAGTGGTGGTAGAAAGCAGAAAGGTATATAAGGCGTGAGGACCAGAAACTAGAGGCATTTGCCCTGGAGAGGCATTTGGCCTGGTTAGGCATTGCCCTGGAGAGGCATTTGCCCTGGAGAGGCATTTGCCCTGGAGAGGCATTTAGCCTGGAGAAGCATTTGGCCTGGGTAAGCATTTGGCCTGGTTAAGCATTCAGGCTTCTAGCAGCAGTTCAGCTGAGACCCATTTTAGATGAAGACTCAGAGGCCTCCAGTCTGAGGAAACAAGACCAGCTGAGGATCTGGCGAGGTGAGATAGCTGTGGCTTATTCTGTGTCTCTGACCTTCCAGTGTTCACCCCAATACCTGGCCCCAGGTTTGATTTTATTAATAAGAACTTTTAAGATTCATGCTACATCTGGCGCCCAACGTGACAAGAATCCATAAGAAACCGCTTGACTTGCGGCGGGTCCGAGGCTGGTCCGGTTTCCCGCCTCGGCGGTCGGCTCCGGACGGTGGCTCTCTAGCCGGGGCCAAGGTCGGTTTGGCCTCAGGACCCAAGTGGTTAGCTTAAAAGCCAAGCATGGTGACACACGCCTTTAATCCCAGAAAGCCAGGCTTTAATCCCAGGGAGTGGTAGTAGAAAGCAGAAAGGTATATAAGGCGTGAGGACCAGAAACTAGAGGCATTTGCCCTGGAGAGGCATTTGCCCTGGAGAGGCATTTGCCCTGGAGAGGCATTTGGCCTGGAGAAGCATTTGGCATGGTTAAGCATTTGGCCTGGTTAAGCTTTCAGGCTTCTAGCAGCAGTTCAGCTGAGACCCATTCTGGATTAGGACTCAGAGGCCTCCAGTCTGAGGAAGTAAGACCAGCAGAAGATCCGGCAAGGTGAGATAGCTGTGGCTTATTCTGTCTCTCTGATTTTCCAGTGTTCACCCCAATAACTGGCCTCAGGTTTGATTTTATTAATAAGACCTTCTAAGATTCCTGCTACACTGCATAGTCTCTATCTCAACACCATTGTCATCTGAGGCTAAGCTTTATTAGCTACCTTTCATTTGTGATGCAAACTCCCAACGAGGATGCTTGAAAACAGCATGTATGAATGATGTCCCTAGTGCCCATTACGGGAGTCATCTAACCTGAAAACTCAAATCTGACAGACCTCCTAAGTATTTTGAATCAGTGATGATAACCAGTGAAGTCTATGCAAATATTCCAAATCCAGAAAAAAAAATCAAAAGTCTAAAATGCTTTTGACCCCAAGTACCAAACTTAGGTAAAGCATACACAATCTAAGTACACAGAAAATTATTATCATTAATTTGCCAATATTTTCTAAAATTTACATTGCGTTTTAGTAATGTTTACAACAAAATTAAAGATGTGTATGAAATATGACATGAATAAGCTTTGGGAAATGACTTAAAGGTAACAGGATTTCATGTGGTTTCACCGTGGAAATTTGTTGTTCGTATTGAGACCCATACCACTATTAACCACAC
>CABHPP010139322.1:29192-40809 GCA_902168425.1 Peromyscus attwateri | reverse complement strand
TTTTTTTTTTTTTTTTTTTTTTTGGTTTTTTTGGTTTTTCAAGACAGGGTTTCTCTGTGTAGCTTTGCACCTTTCCTGGAACTCGCTTTGGAGACCAGGCTGGCCTCGAACTCACAGAGATCCGCCTGCCTCTGCCTCCCGAGTGCTGGGATTAAAGGCGTGCGCCACCACCGCCCGGCTACTCCTATCTTTTGAATAGCAAAATACTCAATTTCATGATGGCAAATAAGGAGGCAAAAAATAAGGCATTCTATGAAGTTAAAACAAGTCCATATTCAGCACTAATTCCCCATTTACACTACTATTCATATCAGCTTCAAAAAATCACATAATTTTCTAAGGATATTTTACAATCATATTTCCTACCATTCTCTAAAAGTATTTAATAAAAAGTGAGTTTTCTAACAGTACATTCGATTTAATTTTTCTGACTTTCAAATCATCCTATTTCAATAGATAAGTTCAACACATGGGCACACATTTTCACACACACACACACACACACACACACACACACACTCCCTACTTCCATTTCTCTCAAGAAACTGAAATGCTCTACACTTATAACATGAAATTACCTGCTTCCTCAGGATATAATTATAAAATATCCCGACTTAATGCATATCCATGGCTTGTTCAGCAGATATCTGTCCTTGCAGTGATTATTTGAAGCATCTTTGTTGGGAAAGGACAAGACAATTTTATGGTTTTCCTAAGTGCCAAAGCTGTAGTGACAGTCAAGTCTTAAATCACAATAAATGCCCTCATTTTTCTGATTTAATTAATATGTCAATTCTGATGTTATCCAAGAGATGAGAATACTGCTAATTCTATACTTTAAGATTTCTTTTCCTGTATGTTTTAGGGATAGGCACCCAGAAGAAAGGCTTTATTGCCAGCCTTCCATTGCAATTAAAGATGAACTTGATAATAGTTTTTTTTGTATGTGTGTGTGTGTGTGTGTGTGAGTGTTTGTGTGTATGTGTGTGTGTTTGTGTGTGTATGTGTGCTTCTCACCATTTCATCAATGAAAACTCAGTTTAATTATCACATCCATCTCTCACGTTAGCATTGAATGAAATTTCTAAGGGATTGTTGATCTATTTTCTTCTGTAGTCCTTTTATAAGTTAGAATAAAGATGTGATAACTGGATCTCTACCAGACCATAATATGTGAGCTGAGGCCTCACGATGAGAAAAGAGTTGTGAGTCCTGGTCATAAAGATATTCTGCAACCTCAGATATGAGCATTTAGAGTCTTACAAGGCTTTCTTTTAAACAAATGGGTGTTGTATGTGGGGGAATGGCAGTAGTTAAAGTTGTTCAAATGTATCTTTAAACTAGTTCAACAGCATGATGGTATTGACATGTATAAAATTCAAAACAATACATACTATTATTTTGTTCAGCCTAGGCTCTGGCAACAATTCCCGGTGAAATAAAATATACCAAAAAACATAGAAATTAAACATAAGCAGGAAAATGATAACTTTAGGCAAATACTTGTAATGCAGTGAGTGAAGGGGTTTTCATTTTTATGATTATGGAGAAAGTAAGTTTACAAGATAAAATACATAAACTTCACACGCAAAATGGCTCTTGTTTACACATCTTTCTTCTCAACAAAAATGTATAAAGGGCTTCTTGTTTCTGTAACTAGAGTAGTTATAGATTTATTACCTTAATCATGTATTTACTTGACATCCCTGTAATAATGCACTATGCCATTTCCTGTACCATATATTAGGCCTGTAATTTTTATAATTCTTAGTGGAGTCATTTTACAGATAAAGAAACTAAAGGTTATTGAGCTTAAACTGTTCCCTAAGATCGTGCAACCACAGGTAGAGAACAAGCCTGGTCTCTGTGTGGTTATTCCTACAGTCTGTGCCAGCTGCTAAAGAGAGGATGGGCTGCTGTGGGACATAACACCAAGGTGCACACACAACCATATTCAAACACTTGGATGGTAAGCTAAACCTCTTCATTGCTGAACAGAGAATGATGGATTTTTTTTTTTAATGGGTTCCTATGCAAAGTCAGAAAGGAGGCTTGCCAAAGAACTGGCTATGATGCTGAAAATCTACCAGGTATCAAATATAAGGATAGAGGCTTAAATCAATTGAGGAACATGTGAAGAGGCAAAGAGATGTATGTGCAAAGATATGTCAGCATACTTCAGTTGATGCAGAGGTGTGTTGTGAAGAAGGACTAGTACCCCAGCAGGAACATCAGAGTAGGAGACTAAAATGGAAATGGGTGAACGTGGAGACACTGCTATCTCAAATCAGGTGGTTTGATTTACATTTGAAGGAAAGTGCCTGCTCCCCATAGGGCTTGGTTGTTATGTTTTTTTTAGGATGGAAATCAGTTTAGCACATCTAAAAGAAAGGAACTATTAGCCATGAGGAAACAGAATGTTTATTCATGTTTTCTGTGGTAAAAAAAAAAAAAATGAATGATAGGAATGGAGGAGACAAGAAAGATGAGAGGAAAGATCTAGAAGCAAGAGCACAGCTCCAACAGAGGAAAATGTAGGGACTGCCTTGTCAAAAGAGAAACTGCAATTATAGCAAGATCCTGCTGGGATTAGCTGAAGTTCAGGTAGGTGAGTAGAGGAGTAATTGCTACAGGGGATTTAAAGAAGATATTAAGAGATAAGGAAAGGATTACAAAACAGAGTTGAGGGTCCAAGAAATGATGTTAATCAGTCACGTACCATGTGAACAGTGTTGGACACTCACTAATGTGGAGTTTTAGTTTTTTTGTAATAGAAAGGAATGCTTCAGTTTCACTGAAGCAATAATTAGTGAAAAATGTTCCTCTCCCTGACCTCATCTACAGAGTTTGTGCTCTGAGTCTGGGCTTTCTCATTCATAGCTTCCATGTTGCAAGGCCAAAGTCAGAAGCTGTCCTCCCATAGATTGTGATGTTTAGCTTGTACTTTGAAAGGTATAAAGATGCAAAGACGTAGACCCTTATATCCCAAAGGTAGGTGAGAAGGGCAGAAAACTGTTATTTCTTCTAGAAAAAAATTAGACTTTCTAAGGTGCTCTGTGATGTGGTAAAGTATTATAAATAAGTACAACATTAAAGGCTCTTCAGAGATTTGAGTGTGATTATCAAAGATTACTGGTATGTATAAGGGGAAATGGATCCACTAGAACCAAGTTTTATCCAATAGAGGTAAGAACACATAGGGATGAGGATTAAGACTAATAGAGTTACAGGGAGACTAGAATTTGCATTGATGCCTAGTGGTCTTACAGAAACTCAAAACATTGCATATTAAAGAATGGACATGAGCTCACCACTCCACCAAGGTTAGCTAGGCTTACACAGGTCATATCTTACCCATGACCATGGCAGACAGTGAAATATATGTCCCCCATAATCCAGAAAGCACATAAAACTTCTCTTCAGAGTCTAGGTTATCAGAACAGGGTAAAAGATCTCACTAATATGATCAGATAGAATTTATGGCAACCCATGGCAAGGGCAGTACAAGCAGAAAAGTATGCTTATAAAACAAAGCATTGGATATTTTGTGTCCCCCAAGGTTGTGAGCCAAATATATCCTGTGACAAATTGTGTAAGAACAAATTTCTGTTTTACATATTTCCATCCTTCCATAGATGTTACAGACACACTCACAGTCATTCATTCATCTAAGAATTTCTCTGGTATTGGTTACTGTGCCATCTCTGCATGTTAAAGTCATGTTTTACACAAAACTTATAAAAGCAACAATTGGCTTATCCTTCTCTGAATGTACAGACTGAATCATTCCAAATAACTGATATTCTTTTTAAAGAAATTCCTCTACAAAATCTTCTAATCTACAGAAATTGATTGACTGCAAAGTTTATTGGGTGATATTAGGACCTTTGTTTATTGTTTTATAAAAGAAACACTTAGTCATCCATTTGGTAACAGGCACTTCTATAATGTAAAGCAGAAAGTATGAAGATGAAAACTCAACATTATTTCTGTTTGTATAGATTTGTTGTGACACATGAGACTTGGATGAGCACCTGTATTAAGTACTGCATAACAGTGTTTTCATCTAATTAAATTTCAGGTATAATTAAGTGAGGTGTGCTCCTTTTTCATATTATAGATTGCCTAGTGACTGACTACCCCTTAGCCATATTGTTATACATCTAATATCTGATAAAATAGACAAATTATTTAAAATTATAACACTGAGCATAAATTTAGAGATTCCGTATCACTAGATAAGAAATATCTACAGAAAAATGCAAACTGAATCTTCTCACAGGGAGGAGAGAGGGTTGATATGATCAAAGGAGAATATTTCCAAATGTAGAAGGGTAAGATAAACACATGGACTTGTTCAATCTACACCTCTTCTTCTTAACATTTGTAACAGTAACATTTGCCTTTTTAATATTTGTCACAGTAAAAAGAAAGTTCAATGATTTCAATAATTTGTGATCCACCAGGAATTAATTATATTTATCTTACCTCATTCCTGAAGTAAATATTTGTAGTTAATTTATAATGTTTAGCTTATTTAACATGTTATATTTCTTTATTCTTTCTATTTTAAAGACATAATTACATATTCTTAAATACTATTTTAAGAGTATTTAAGTTGACTGCTTTGTCTGACTTGCTAATGATTTAAGTCTTTCAGCACACAAGTTCATACTCAGCTGTTGTGACGAAATTTTAAAGTCACACAATCTGTCTTGGTATATTAAAAATGATACAAAAGGTGAATGATGTACAAATTTCAAGTATTTCCATATCATTAATTAAAAGCCAAATTGCCTCCTAAATGTACATCTCATCTTTTGTTTTTGCCCCAGGGTTCTGACTTCCATGTTCATTTACCAACGCCTGTATCAAATAAACAGTTGGTTACTAGATAAAACAGCTATGATGCCTTATTATTACTTCCTAAAATGAAGTCAGAATAAAAAATAATTTTCAAAAGACAGCTATGTCCCTCAAACCTCTGCAACTCCAGAATCAATAGCACACAGGTCATTTTGAGCATCCCAATCATCTGAAAGAAGTCATTTACTCTTGAATTGTTGTGGGTCAACATATTCACATTTCAACCTTTTCAACTAGTCTCTGACATCTGCCATCATGTGTTACACTCTAATAAAATTTCTGACCTGTCTGTATCTTTTGGGAATTCAAATTCACTTTTCTTGGTATTTCTTCAAAGTGGTTAGTTTCTCAGAAGCCAAGCACTGAAATATGTAGGCAGGATTGAATATGATGTGGTAGTAAACACATGAACTCCAACAAGTTCATGTTTAAAAACTACAAATGAACTATATTTGTATAAAGAAGCCCAGGTACCCTTTCCTGGATCTTGCTCTGTAGACCAGGCTGGCCTTGAACTCACAAAGATCCACCTGGCTCTGCCTCTCAAGTGCTGGGATTAAAGGTGTTTGCCACCAGCACCACCACCACCAGCACCACCACCACCAGCACCACCACCACCAGCACCACCACCAGCACCACCACCAGCACCAGCACCAGCACCCCCCCCCCACCACCACCACCACCACCAGGCTTAAGAATTCACATTCTTGTACTGCAGCATAAAGCAGAAATTGTAAATTGGAAATGGTGTGCAGATGTAAATGCTCAGGCTAACCCTCAAAACTGATTTCTTCTAGCAGGGTACCATTTTCTAAATCTTCTCAAGTGATATCACAGACTGAAAATGATAGATTACTCCAACTTCAAGCCTACATGCAGGCTTTCTGTTACATGGACCAATTCATGAAGGAGAAAAACTCTGTAATCCTTTAGATGCCTCAAAACCCATGTTACTAGAATTATAATAGAAAAATTCATAATTGAAAATTAGTTTAAAGATTTGTTTTTATTTTAATTATGCTGTGTGTGTGTGTGTGTGTGTGTGTGTGTGTGTGTGTGTGTGTGTGTCTGCCTCCAGGTATATGTATGTGCATTCTGGTTCCCAAGAAGGTTAGACCCTTGGAGCTTCTTGTAGCAGAAATGACTCGGACTAGACATCGTCGAGAACCAGATCTTGGTCCAGGAAATGAACTTGTATTACTGGCTTGGCCATATCTCTATCACTGTCAACAATTTAAAGCTTTTTATATCATCTTGATGTCAGGAAATAGATAGGTACTCATACAAAAGAAAACCCTATTTATGTAAACAATTCCGTTAAGACTTTAGACAACACAGTTTTCAGTTTCAAGGAAAAAAAAAAAAAACCTTGTTTGAAGTCTGTTTTATTGTAGATTTGAAGTAAGTAAATTATTAACCAAGTTCACTAAAGACTTGATGTGAAGATACCATTGTGGTTTCTGTTTTGCAACATGTGAGAAAGATATTGAAGTGTGGTATATGTGTGGCAAATTCAATTAGTAAAGTTTATTTTGTGGTTCTTATATTCCTTTTTTGGCTTTTGTTCATCTTCTTTTACACTTTCACTTATTCAGAGGTATTTATCTGCTGCCTTGTATAGAATGGGATGGCTATTATCTAGTGGTTCATTTTTATTTAACTCTCAGGCAGTATGCGATCACACTTTACATGTAAGGGTGTTTGTGAAAGGGTGGTGGATTTTTGTTATTGGTTGTATTTTTAATATTTAATATTCATGGTTGTATTTTTCATATTTAATATTCACAAATGTGCTGGAAATGTTTGTTATCCAGCCTGGCTTGAATGTCAGTAATTACTCATCAATACATTAGAATTCATGAAAAAAAAAAAAAAGAAGCCCAGGTACACTATCAGTGTAGTATTGTTTTAGCCTTTGTAGGAAATGTCTAACATTGACCAAGAAATACCTATGTAAAAATGGTCTACCATAAATATATAAAATTTAATAAAGCCTAAAACAAAGTATACTTCTATTAGAATATTTGTTAGGTACATAATGGAGACTGATCTTAAGATATAACCTGGCTATTAGGAGGCTTGTATTTCAGCAGATGAATAAAGAAGCTTGTGTATAGTCTATAGATTTATGGGAAAGTATGTACTGTATCTATTAAAAACATTACAAGCAAATGCCAATAAATAGAAAAATGAATAATAGCCTAGAAATCAGACATTTATAAATCCTTTTAATAGCTGAACAGTCTATAGTGAGTCTACAATTTGAATATTTCTTCCAGGTATAAGTAAGACATTTTAAAAGTACACATCATTCCGAGAATCATAAATGTAATTATTTTTATAAGATTTAAAATTGTTATGTTATGATATGATTGTATTTCCCAAACAGCAGTCTGTTTATGAAGACTACAATATTTGTTTCAGTCATTTTGATTATTATATTTTGCAATTAAATTTACTGTAAAAACCCATTGTAAAGTGTATTTCTCGAAATTACAAATATTTAAAACTTAGGGCATATCCCCAAAAGAGTAATACAAACTATTGAAAAAATCTTGATTTTTTTTTCTCTTCTGAAGTGATTAATCTGGCTCACATCAGAAGGGGCAGTCACACAAAAATGAGAATAAGGTAATGGTTTGACAATAACATAAGAATTAGAATTTGTTATTAGATTGAAATTGGGATTGCATATTATTACTACCACTGGAAAAAGGGGAAGTTAAAAGTGAAGGATGGAGTTGAAGAAGTAAACTTATGGGATCCTGGAAATTGCTAGATGTTAAGGCACAAGGCATAGAAAAGAAAGCAATACACTCTTATTAAATAGCAAAGACATTGTTATTAAAATATTGAAGTAACTTCTTTTCATCATAGGTCATGAATTCTGCTTCCCTTCATTGCCCTCCCTGACCACACTTTCACAACCACACTTTCTTAGAAATAGAACAGATTCTAGGCATAGCACAGACCCCACCATCTCCGACGGGTTGATGCAGGCTACCTGACAAACTAAATATCATAAATATGGAGCATACATCCTAAAAAAAAAAATTTTAAAACCACTTCATTCCTGCTTCCGTCAATTGATGTCACCTTGTTTCAAACTAATGCTGGTGGAGATGCAATTGTTGTGCCATCAAAACTAAAAGAGCATAGGCCCCAGGTGGAGCTCCAGGAGTCCAATTGGCAAGAAAGAGGAGGGTTTGTATGAGCAAGAATTGTTGAGACCAAGGTTGGATAAAGCACAGGGACAAATAGCCAAACGAATGGAAACACATGAACTATGAACCAATAGCTGAGGAGCCCCAACTGGATCAGGCCCTCTGGATAAGTGAGACAGTTGATTAGCTTGATCTGTTTGGGAGGCATCCAGGCAGTGGGACTGGGTCCTGTCCTCAGTGCATGAGTTGGCTGTTTGAAACCTGGGGCTTATACAGGGATACTTGGCTCAGCCTGGGAGGAGGGGACTGGACCTGCCTGGACTGAATCTACCAGGTTGAACTCAACCCTCAGGGGAGTCTTTGCTCTAGAGGAGATGGGAATGGGGGGGGGGCTGGGGTGAATGTGGGGGGGGAGGGGGGAGAACACGGGAATCCGTGGCTGATATGTAAAATTAAATTAAATTATAAAAGAAAAAAAGAAAAAAAAGATATGAAGACAGCCTATAGGGCTAATAGAAGAAGAAGTAGAGAACAGTGAAGAGTGACAGGAAGATGTAACTGGAATCACACAACAGCTATTGGAATGTGTGGTATAGAAAGCTGGCTCAGGAGAAACCTGTGGAAGACAGTGTCATTCTGTGAGCATAAGCCATGAGTGAGCCATGAGCAAAGGCTGGGCCAGAAGTGCTGGGAGCTGAGGGTTCACAGAGTTCGACCTGGTTGTGTCTACCTGATGTTTCAATAAACTTCATGCAAACCTCAAGGGGAAGTGACAACCGTGACATCTCAGAGGTTACCCCTCTGAGGCCTTTTAGAGCCTGAAATCTCAGCTCTGTGACAAACAATAAAACTTTACATAATGTAGCCAAGTATTTTATTAGCAAAATGACCCCACATTGACAGGTAATGGCAAAAAGGGAGGGAATAAGTGGAAACTAAGAATATTTACATTTTTAAAATATGAACAGTCTTTAAGAGTCCTGGAAGCAGATAGTATTATATAATGAAGAGTCCTGAGTTTGAAGGCATAGTTTTCCCATAGCACTTGGGCCTCATCAATGCAATCATGAGGACCTCTGTAATAACAAGCTCCTCCTTTCCAATCAGATCAGTAAATGTATAAAGTGTGTGATTGCATATGTACATGTGTGCATGTATGTGTGTGTATGCGTGTGTGTGTGTGGAAATGTGTAGGTAAGTGTGCATGTGCATTTGTATGTCTGTGCATGTATGTGTGCATGTGTATGTATATGTGTGCATGTATGTATATGATTGTGTAGAGGAAGAACTGAATGATACTGGAGAACAATTTGAGCAAAGGTATGTACAAAATATTAGTGTCAATTCACTTTTCCAGGAAGAAGTCTGTGGAGGCTGGTTTTGGAATGCAGGTAGGCTAGATGAAACATGGGTCAGGGCGAATAGTATTGGAAACCTAGACTGGAAATCTCCCTCTGAGAAAGATGCCTGATGTGCCCATAGTGAAAAGATCAAAGTCTGTTGAGAGGAAAAATCTTGAGGCACCAACTCCAAGAATGATGGCAAGCAGGATGAAACCAGACATGAAATCGGTTATAAATACTAAAAGCTTTATTTTAACATTTTAAGAGGAGATGGGTTTTTCAGTTGTTAAAGACAAAGGAACATAAATAATTAAATCATAATTAAAAAATAGACAAAATAAAGTAATTAATTAAAAAATAAAATACTATTAAAGCAAGAACAAAGACTGTAAAGTGATCTGGGATTTGGGAAAGAATGATATATTAGGAAGAAGAGAAAGGATGGAGTTCAAAACAAGAGATTTTAACTGAAAAACAAAAGAGAATGTTGAAACTTGATACTGCGTGGCAAAACAGCAGAGTGAAAAGTCATTGCTTTCATTGAAATATAATTCCTTTAATTTATGTAATTCTTTCCACAAACTTACATTACCTTTTGGTTTCTCCAAACATTTTGACTATATATACAAGCTTTACTCTAGCAAGTGAATTTTAAATAAACATCTATGCAACAGAACAACACATTTCTACTCAGTTAATTAACTGCTCCTATTTTGAGTATACAATTCAACATATTCACAGGTATTATCACTGCAAAGAGAGGGTAGGTTGAGGAAGGTGGAGATGGGTGGACAGTAGGATGTTGTCAGTCACACTGTGCACAAGGTGAAAAAAACAAAAAGATAAAACCTAGCCCTTTGTCAACAGTCAGTCATACAAAGAATGGTATAGTTTCTAAAACAATGTTCAGCTCATATTCTGCCTTAAATAACAGCTTTTGAATGTATGAGCAATTTATTTTCATATTTTCAATGTTATGTATCTTAAAAGTAGACAAATCAAGACAGTTAATTGGTGCAGCACTACAGTGTATGTTCTCTCTGAAAACAAGCAGAAGGAACGTTGAGAGCATGAGAAGAAATTCATGGCTTGGTGCTGTGGGATGGTCTGTATGTCAAATTGCTCTGATTGGTCAATAAATAAAACACTGATTGGCCAGTGCCTAGGCAGGAAGTATAGGCGGGACTAACAGAGAGATTAAAAGAACAGAAAGGCGGAGGGTTTCTGTTTGTGTAGAGGAAGAACTCTACACAAAATGGAAATGTGTAGAGTTCACTGCCAGCCGCCACCATGACAAACAGCATGTGAAGATGCCGGTAAGCCACGAGTCATGTGGCAAGGTATAGATTTATAGAAATGGATTAACTTAAGATATAAGAACAGTTAGCAAGAAGCCTGCCACAGCCATACAGTTTGTAAGCAATATAAGTCTCTGTGTTTACTTGGTTGGGTCTGAGTGGCTGTGGGACTGGCAGGTGACAGAGATTTGTCCTGATTGTGGGCCAGGCAGAAAAACTCTAGCTACAGCTTGGTCTATTTTAGGCTATATAGTGCCTCTACAACAGTGGTTTTCAAAGCATGGAATAAGGTCCCTTGGGTCATGATGAGCCCATTATGTGGTCCACAAACTCAAAGTAACTTTTATAGTATTATCTGGGATGGTGTTTCCAATTTCCCCTGTTAATACTTATACTTATTTGCTGAAACAGTATACTTATTCACATGTAGGCACACAAGCGTAATTCTGCATCTTATCTGGAAATAATTTTTATTTTATAAATATAGCCATTCATAAAACTTACTCATATGAAGGTGATAGGTTTATTATATATTATTATAATTTCTTAATAAAGAAACATTTAATCATAGCTGAAGTTTTAATTCCTAATATATTAGATATCTATAAAGATAAATCATATATACAAAAGAATCAGAGTGGCCTGGATTCAGAATGTCCATGAATCTCTCTTCTAATCCAGGTTGCTGCTGCTGAAGGAGAATCACTCATGGTACCTCATTTTGTTACCTGACCTGATGAACCTCTGTATCATCTCATTTCATATATACCTTACTGACATGTTTATTCCTTCCACATTTTAATTCCTGATCCTATAGACTCTCTTCTCATAGAATACATTTCCTCAGTGTCTATGTTTACAACCCCCTTATTCTATCCTGTCCTATTCAAAGGCAATGCAGATGTTGATTGGAGGTCCTGGATTTGTCTATTCATTGCATGAAGAT